>JASANE010023284.1:0-63798 GCA_030248225.1 Trileptium ribeirensis
ATATCTGTACAGGTACATGTTTTCTTCAAAATAAACAAATTTGTATAACTTATTTCGATATATATAGACGAAAAAGGGAACATATGTAACCGTGTAGCATTTGCTGTACAGCTTAAAATGAATTGTCTGATTATGCCTCCTCTATACAGTCTGAATCTAGTTGGTTCCGGCCTAGATAAAAACTGGACATGCAGGTCTACCATTGCTCTTCAAAGCCCTACTTTTTACTGGCTTTTAATATACATATTGAAGGAAAACTTAAGGAAAAATTATGAAACACTTAAGTTTCACTGCGAACGTATTTCAGAGCTGATAGCTGTATATCCGCCTTTCAATGGCACCTAAGATGCACCGGGAGCCTGATAAAACCGTCGGATTGAGATAAATATTAGGCAATTTTGGCTAGAGTTTGAGTTTAAAAAACATGCTAGTAGACCTTAATCTCAGCATTACATCAACTAAATATCTTTGAAGGGATTAGGTCTGACTTATGGACCACTGGGCGTACGCTTCAAGTCGCATTGATTGTAAAACAAAGTATAAAATATTACCATTAAATTTTGTTGGCTATGTGAATCAGTTTAATTTAAGTCAAGTTATGTAATGGCCGAAATATTTACACGCATCCAAACGGACTATTTCCAGTTATTTCTTTTATAAAATAAACTTAATTAAAATGCGCCTGCAAAGGAAAGCGGTAGTTCACTAGGTTATAGCATACACACAGGTATTGAGAGCCTGGAAAAAAATTCAAATTCCAATTATGACTAATTGTGGCCCTATTTGCTTAGTTAGGATCTACGAAGACACAATTCTATGCAGGATGCAGATGAAATGTGTTCAAAAACGTTCGGGGCGCCACCCATCCGATCTATGTTAGCTCATTACATAAATAAATATCCATCAGGTAACATTCGTACGAGCACAATTTTCAATACGTACTGGTAAACTGTAGATATGAATACTTTGTCACCCACTTCAAAGGGTGCCGCCTGCATGATATAATTCATATCGCTCCCTGTACAATCGAATATAGCACCGTCCTGGTGAAAGTGAACGAATACCATCTGCATAGCGTATTAAGATAATACTATGATAAAATTGCGTTTTCTGTGGTGAGATATTGGCGAACAATATCCAATTCAGCCTTCAAGACTTCATTGCCGCAATAACATTTGCTATCACTGTCTTACATCCAGCAATGAAAGGATTGCGCATTTATCGTCTCTATTACGCAATAATCGGCAAATTAATTGGCCGATAGCGATAAGCGTTGCTTTATTGATCGGTGCATCACTACATTAGGTATTACATATATATACAACAGTTGTCATATAAGCAGAAGATTGGTACTAACTGTAATTTACTGCCCTGAAACATGTTTGTAACCTGTTTATGATCTTCTAATTACGCTGTGCAAGTTAAAATGAAACCTTAACTTATTCATACCATCAATCTGCAGATGATCACTGTTGTTTGACTGCCGATATACAGTAAATCTCACAAGTTCCTGTGAATCGTCATAGACCAAAGCTTTCGATAAAAATTACATTGTTTGTGTTGCGATATAATTTAAGTTTTATTTTATTTTAAATTTGCCCTTTGCTTGAGTGCTATTCTTTTTGTGGTGTAGGGAACACGCTAATTTAAAGGTTGGTCAACGGTGTTTGAGGTTGGTAAAGGCAATTTGTTTTGGGCTAGGTCATTGTATGAAGTGTACTGAAAATATGTGAGCATTCCACGATTTATGTCCGCTTTTTCAATTTTTCAATGATGTAATGGAACAGGTAACACGTTCGATCAAGCCATATAGTATTTAATGTGGCAGTATTTAATTAGACAAACAAATAATCATCGTACGTTGAGGTCTCGTCACAGGGCTTTTTATGACCACTAGACAACTAGTGTAAATTTACTCCAATACCATAGCTAATCAAATTGAACCCTCTATTTTCATCTATGATTTCGATTAATTATTGCATAAACCTTTCTTGCTGCAATTCAGGAGTATAAAGGGTTGGACAAACACTTATGGTGTCGAAGAATTAAACCTGCATTGCTTGACGACGCGCGTCTTGCACTAGCTGCTAAGCCGCTTCAGAGATATCGCTTAATTCCTCCGGAAACAATGGGAAGCACATCAACGCACATTAGTAGGTACAATACACGGTAAACTTCAGCTAACGTAATACTTCGCATTCCACGCTTGGTCTGTTTGGACCCATCGCACGCGAAATTGTTACAGCTATAAAGAAATAATAGCTTTCATTTGTACTGTTTTCGGTGAAGGCATTGGTCATGCGGCTCATGGCGTCTAGCTGAGCTTGTCCTCGATATTAAATGTTAAAGCATTCAGCAGTTTATTTATCTAATCGTTTGAACGGGTATGTATCACAACGCAGAAACATGGCACTCATTTCCCGTTGACTATGGCGCCATCGCAATGCCGGCTTAAACTTGGATGTCGATGACAATCAGTTATGTGGCTGCCACACCCAAAAAAACCGTGAACAGATAATGAGATAGTAGATTGTATCGTCGCTATCTATCCTGCCATTGAAGTTCTAATCTGAAAATAAAAAATAATTAGCAATGTCACACATTTATGATTTTAAAATAGTACCTCCGATAATTTGAAACCTTAAATCAAACTATAAAATTATATTTGAATAAATTCTGAACAGGTTCAAAACAACAATTTATGTTGTATTAAAAACATACTCACATTTCATTTCATATAGTGAGCTTCAAAAGTGCTTTTCAGATGTTTCACCATTTTTATAACTGATTTTATTTATATTATGTTACATATATTTAGCATAATTGTTTGTTGATCCGAATTATTACTATTTATATTATCATAATTATTTTTCATGCATTACATTGGAACAATCAAGCTGTTTGAAACATTGACACTTTGGCAAATCCCGTAAGTTATAGTTTATGTATACGATGTGACCTTGGGTAATAAATAATGTAAAGAATAATATTTTTGCGGTTGTTTCCAGATATGCACACATGATTGAAGAAAAGTACCAAGGGAGGACCAATGGAAACACCTAAAAGTTGCAAAAAGTTCGTCAAATAAGACTCAAATGAATATTTTTGGCTAGGCCAAACGGAACCAAATTAACATTGTTCGTAAAGATTGACACAATATGGACAGGGCAGGGAGAGAGGAAGCTCTCTAAATCGTTACACCTTATATTTTAAATTGTAAAACAATATTGTTTCGTGCAGAGGCTAGACGGATTTTCCATTTAATATATACTATATTATTTTGCGAGTTTAAAGCTGGGGATTTGTTGCTCGCAAATAGTAGCAACATTGGCATCAATTATATTGAGGAAACAAATAAATTCTTTAAAAACGAATCAAAATTAGCACAATGATTATAACAACCAAAATTACTAGGACATTAACAACATACTATTGGCATTAAAACATAGGATACATTTTTGGAACACAATTTTGAAGCCAATAGTGATGTTTTTGGATAATTACAAGGCGCGCACGCTCGTTTCTTAAAGAAATGTGCTGTTAAAACTAAAAATTTTTAAAAGGGAGCGAGTTTCTTCAAATAACGCACAATGGGGCAAAAACTCCACATATTTTACGTTGGCAACAGGCATAAACACTAAGACTGACAAAATTTCAGTTTGTTTTATTCGATGCGAAATAGGGAAAATTATTGTGAATCTAGCTTTGTTTTACGTGCTTTACTGATTTGCAGGGAAAATGTTCAAAAAACCGGACAAGAATTGGATTTTTTTTATTTATGCAGTTTGGCCTCTTCTATTATTTTATGTTATAACAATTTCCAGAGACACCAAATGAAAAAATAGAATCTCTAATTATATTTGCGTGGTATGTATCAAATACTACAAGCTGTTAAGGGCTTATAGAGTGGACGAGACGTTTTATATTTAAACATTGTGATTTATTGCAACCTCTTTTTATAATTGGAGGAAGGCGTGAATATTGGTGGAGTTTTGGTAAGTTCTTAAAATGGATTGTTATATCAGGATTTTAAAACAGGCCCAGAAACCCCAATATGCAGCCTTGAGATAATGATTAACAAATGTATATAGTCTGAATGCGCAAAGGCCCGACGATTGTTCGGCGAAAGTATTGCGTTCAATCCACGTTTTGTAATAAAGATATAGCGATCTAGTCCAACATATACTGCAAGACATAAAATTTATAGTCAATTGCTTCAGCAGAATCCCAGATTAGAGCAAAAATGGCTAAATTGACGTAAGTTTGGCGCTGCCAATTGTACAACGTCACTGGAGCCGCCAACCCATTGCAGCAATACGAAATACGGTGACACTAGGTAAGCTCACAGCTTGTTTGCACTCTAGCATGGTAGTTAACAGAAAAGTCGCCAATAATTAAACTCCAGACCAATTTAAAAATTTAAATCAACTTCGTTAAAATTAATCTAAGCCTTCAAATGATGAAAAAACCAACAAGTATTTACTTCAATTGTTTATGAAATTCTTTGTCACCAAGCTTATCTGGCGGTTCACAGTCGTACGATGCAAGTTGTAACGAACGTTCGTCAAATATCGGGGCAGTGAGAAGCTGATGAAGTATCGTGGAATCACGAGGATATGGGCACTGGAATACATTCACTATATTTGTGTTAAGATTATATTCAATATATATGTTAAAACCCTACATGCTCACAGGGGGTAGGATGTCTCCCTTCTCCCACCCCATCTTTCGGCGCGAAGCGTCAACCCCATGACAGGTTGGCTTAACTCCCTGGCCGCGCCGCAGGCACCGAATCTATATGTGCCGAACGCATCGGAAGCCCCCATCCCGGATAACTTCACACAGCGAGGCCGAAGGCCGATTACCCTATTTCCCCGAGAACCTGGTATTACCTACTGGAACCTAGCACCTGGAGCATGTATTGTTAAAACCTTTACATTTTGAGATACCTACAGTTTTAAACCGTGTGTTGACGCATGTATCGCCAGTTTTTGCAGTCGATATACACAAATGTATGAGGAAACTGTTATCGCGACGGAAATTGATATTATATTGAACGTATTGCCGTAAAAATATGTAGCAGTTTGCACAACATTTATTCACTACTAAAATATCTTAAACTGAAATTCGCCTAAAATATCACAATTTTATGCGCCACAATATAATATATTTTGAACTTATTGAAAAAATATAAGTTTATATTAATTAAAAATTCAGTCATTATTAATTTGAAATTTCAAATTTAAACTTAAGATTTGGGTTTGGATGTTCGCAGAGAAGCCAAAACAAAATTAAGACACATGTATATATGTATGAAAAAAATTGTAATCTCGAATTGAAGAACTTACAGTCTATAAATTAGAACCTTGAGCTCTGAATAAGGCACGATCATTAAAATATTCTAAACCTTAGGGCTTGTGCGCATAGGAAAGAACAAAAATATAAGCAATTGTTGAATTTTTGAAATATAATATTGTAACAAAAGGACCACTTAGCTTGGAGCATTGTGAACATGAATGAACAAACTCAGCCTGAAACAAATGACTCCAAAGGTTTTTCTAGTTCGTGGTGATAATATTGATATTTTCATTTCGTATATATCGTGAAGTCAAAAGTAGCTTCTGATTACAATACTAAAGTTGAAAAAGATTTAAAAATGCTAACTTCAACTTTCTGCCACTCCACTAATTGTCGCAATAAGACAGACAGGGCTTCAAGCTTCTGTAAAATAAAATGTAAACTAAATTTTTCCGAAAATAAAATCACAAATAAACTGTCATATCATGTTATATATTAAAATTTAAACATATATACAAATTGTAGGCCCATCATGATGGTACAATTTAACGCTTGTAGTCCTCAAAAATGCGTTATAAATCATAAACATGAGGTGGAAAAGCTAAAAATTGATACATCTACTGTTTTGAAACAAAATCAACAAAGAAGATTGTATAACATTGCGGTATGTTATTTAATGTCGCATATGTTTTCGTTTGGGCTATGTACTTTGTTTTTTTATTAATACTACATACACGTTAAAGTTCATTCTCATCGTCTACTTATGTTTGTTCCAATGCAACTGGAATAAACCTTCGACCGAAAAATATTTCGTCTGAGAGTGTAAAAACTAGGCTCTAACAATCGGATGACGTTTAGGACACCTCTTTCAATTTAAAAAACATTTCCACGCCACTGCTTTCATATGCTATTCGGTTAAAGTTTCAAATTTTGCTTTACTATGCACATTATGCATATTTTCAGCATGCAAAACTAAAAATATTGTCATTCCCGCAAATTGGGATGTGTGCAAAAGTTTAACGCTTGAAATAAATCTTAAATTTTTACTGATTGAATCGCAACAGCTGCTGCGTTTACTACACGTACCATGTCATTTTAAAACAATCCAAGGTATAAAACTTTTGTCCACCAGATCACATCCACTCCGCAGGACATATGCAATGAAGCGTGGTCGACATGGCCCGCTAATCTATGATTGCTGAGGAGCCTACCGGGTTACGGGTTTGCTTTCAGAATTTAACTTCCGAAACAAAAAAGCTGTAGGCGTTAGCATACCATGAAGACGGGACTAAACAGTCTGGATTACAATGACAGTACCTATCTTAAGCAAAAGAGAATAAGAGTATATGAAACAGGACCGTATAAAGCCTCGTAATCAATGTCAATCTATATCTCTGGTCCCAACGGTTTTAGAATAGCTGCGAATAGTAGGATAAGTAGACAAAAGTATGACATGTTCCAGCCGCGACCACATTCACGGAAATGCGTTAATTTATTGTTATACCTTGAAAATTGTGGTATTTTAGTGTTATGCGGCGTTCACGTTATAATGTCCCCAACATTGGGAACCTATGTACACCACACATCGTCAGGCACACTGTTGACAACAGGGTGTCTTAGACACCCCATGTTTTTAATAAATTTTTTCAAAGGTAGCTAGTTAAGCGTATTACAACTTCTCGACAGTGTCAGGCACGCCGTGTCTTCTCGCAGTTATACTGACAAAAACTACACAGGACAGTTGACTAATAAACCGCATTAGCTACAGATGGTGTCCGTTATTGTTAATTCGCGCCAAATTGGTAGCTAAAGGTGTGTACAACACAGTCAACAAAAATGTAGTAGCTAGGGGTGTGTGGTACACCCTCGGCAATTGATTTACAGTATGGGTGTCACCCTGACTGTCTACATGGTGGGGTCGCAACTACAGGGGATAAAAGTTCCAAACAGCGGGGGCATTATAACGTGAAAGCCGCATCAAGCTCTAGAAAATTTCTATATCATTAAAAAGTGTGCGATATTTTTATTTTTCTTTAAAATAGCCTAATTTTGATTCAGCGCTCTTCTAAATTGTGTAACATTACCGTCATACCGTTAAAATCGTGTAATCTGATTGTCATATTTTCATTAACTTAAATTTATGTAAACGCCTAACTATGTGTTACCTAAATACCAAACGTACAACATAAATACATGATTTTATATCAAATTTTTAACAATACTATAATGATGCTAAGAACTTCCGTCGGCTAATTCCCAGTTGCTGTGAAAATTGGACTTTAATAAAACTTCAAATAGCTAAAACAAAAACACACCATAGTTTTATATCTTTAATGACTTGCTGTCTAGATGGACAATATACTAACTAATATATAATTCATAAAACAATACAAATTTATTCGGACCGTGGTATCGCAACATTCAGGTTGGACATAAATGCACAACTAAACGGATATTTATTTGCGGCAAAATATTATACTAGGTTATCAGTCTTTTATATAAAACTGTAGATTTGACAAATATTGAGCGTATTCTTTAATGTAGTGAACTTAATATCAAAACATGAACTGCTGACAAAAATCGAACCTATAATGCTACCGTCGCGGCTATAAATTTGTGAAATTAAATACAGTATACGAAATTGTAATACTAAGAGCCTCAGTTAGCGTATTCCCAACTACCGTGAAAATTGAACTTTAGCAATAGTTAAAAAAGCAAATGGAAAACAATTATATATAGAACTTAATGACTAGCTACGTAAAATGAAATTCTCGTAATTTTATAACTGCCACAAGATATAACTCAGAAAAGAATAGAAATTTGTTTGGCACGTCGATACCACAACCTTCAACTTGAATGTAACGAAAAATTGTAAAAGTCACAAATATGGGACTATATTTGTGCGGTAAAGTATATAATATAAGGGGTTATCGTTTTTTATGGGTTTGGTACAGAAATTGCATATTTTCCAAGAATTTACTGTTCTAACGGCCGGACGGTTGGATATTATTAAATATTTATACTTTATATTTGAAACGGCAATGAAAAGCTAGAATCTATTACGTTAGTCCCCTTTAGGTGCGTACAGCTGGTTTGATCTTTCGTCAAACTCAGTCACGATCGTAAAGCAATGAACGCCAATAAATCACGATTTTTCCTTATGTACGTGTACGCAGGTTGCCATGCAGCAACGCGTATGCGCTATTATCGGTCACTATTTTGCGATTTAGCATAGCATTTTGCTAACCGCTTACCAGTCAATACGCTATTATCAATCACGTTATTTCTGGTAAGCTACAATATACAAATAGACCGCGAACATTGCTGTGTGATTCAGAATGTCAGTTGACGAACGCGGACAAACGTGCGAAATGGACAAATGTGCGAGAACGCAAATTCTATTCGTAGATCACAGAGTCCATGTTCTTGCTGACAAAAATATGAATACCAATGGCAAAAATGTGAATTTCTCCGCGAATCAATTCGTGATTTTGACAAAAGATCAACCATGGTGTATACGTGCCTAAAGTGGACTCACGCATTTAACTTACGAATAATAAAAAATTTGCTTAACTGAAAATGCCAATATATTAAACATTTTCTTAGAATTTTTTTGATATTTTATATTTCAATAATAAATTCACAAACAACTATAGTTGAGATTTTGTGCAGTAAACGATTTTCAACACACTTTTTGAAATAACTTCCCTCTTCCTATGCCGAATAGGCCAGGCTCGGTCAAAAATTAATTATATAAATAAATATACTGAATCATGGCAGTAAAACATAATTTTTGACAATGGCGAAAGCGAAAAAGAGCTAAAGATTAACCCTGAGGCAAAATACAACCCCTTATTATTTTCAAAAGACTGAAAGACGATAACGTCATCAACTTACCAATGGGTTGACGGACGACGATGTCATTAACAGCTTTATTTCTTCTTGTATATATAGCAAATCTTTGACAAACAAACTGAAGAACGGAATGATGATCTGAAAATAAAGAAAAAATACAGGATAATTATAATAAATATAAAATACAAGGTAAAAAATAAAGTTAACAGCCTAAAATTTATTTACTTAAACAATATATTTATGGAAAACATAATGGGTGTAAAGCAAAACATACAGACATGGAAAAATGTGACAATAACGAATATATTTCGAATATTTTTAAATGTCAAAAATCAGATTTTGGGCATTTATAAACACATGAAATTCATATTGCCCTGTGATGTAAAATCGTTTCGCACCAGCCACACTTTTTCATGCAAAACATTGAACAAAATTAAATGGATAGATAAAATAAATAATAGAATATAAAAATAATTAACGAGATATAACAAATAAAAAACATTAAAATGGATTATTTCAATTAGATAAATAAAAAATGGAGAGTGTTAACTATTTAACCTGTACTTGTTCGCTTGTCATGACAAAACGTTCTAAGAATCAGAAGCGTCGCTTATAAACTCATATTATCAAAAGCTTTCTCATCGGTAATCGTTATAGATTGTGAGCACACACGTATAATTTTATCCTGATATTGAGATTTAATCCCTCCTTAGTAAACCATGTACAGCAAGGTACCGCTGTTCATACGATGCTATGCATACATATTATACTGGTCTACGACACTGCGTATTATTCTGTGCATCTCTATTTCCAAACAAATTAATTGATGTATTTGATTCTGCATTGAGTAATCACTAGCTCAAAAGTACTTACGACCGAATCAAGTTTTAAAATAACCACGACCAGGAATTTAGGGCGGTCACATTGATATGTACTATACAAATTTGTATTAGAAAAGTGTTAGCTGATTAATAAAACTAACAAAACTTAGAGCCGAAGGTTTCGATGGAACCCCACATTCTAAAATCTGAGGATTGTATCCCGTTAACACTACAATTGTCACGCCCGTGTCTATAACTAGCAGCGCGTCACCGGCTTCATGCAACGTTTAAAAAGTTATTTTATAACACCGTCAGAGATTATAAATTGCACATATATTTAAATATGATATATATACATGTATATAGCATTTTTGTAGTGAATAATGCCCTGCAGTTGTTTCTGTTAAAGTATAAACACGTCTTTTCACTGGCACTGATCGTATTATTAATTAGTCTGACATAAGCGCCACACAACGTTACCATAACACGCCAGCAAAAATTTGCACTGACCTTTTCACGCTCTTGTGTTGCAGCTTCTAACCGCCAAACTGCAGCTTTCAATGTTGCACGATATGACGCAAAATTGCCAGACGGATCAAGCTGATGCTCCAAAATTTTTAGCTTACTCGTATCAAGTTTTGACCACTAAAATTTAAATAAATTATATAAAACTGGTATATAAATATTAACTCTTACATACCCGAATTTCTAAGTCGGTTAATGTTATTCAGAATCCTACCGGCGCCAGAAATCAAACTCAAGTTGCATGGCGCACGCAAACCATTGAGCTATCTAGGAGCTGTCGCTCAGGTTCCTTAAGGCATCACGTTACTCGAGAGAATAAACCGTACAGCAAACTGCAAACTTAGTTAACACAACACTTCACAATGTCCCCCGGGTCTGCTTGGCACTTGCGGAAAAAGACAGATTCAATTCAGTTATAAATATCATTATATAATATCGAAATCCACCCAGTATTACGTAGTAGAGTACAAGACACAAGACTGATGGTATTTTTGAATGAAACTAAGAACCTCACATAATAGTAACCATAAAGACGTAATTTTTGATATAAATCTTAGTGTGTCATCAAATCCTAGCGGCTATATGTCAGCAGATATTTAACGTGTAGGATTACAATACATTGAACACGTCTGATGTTATTTTTTAATGAAGGAAAGAATCTCATATAATAGCAACCATAAAGACAGAACCTACCTTATGTTGTCATAATTATAACATTAACTAGAGCGAAATGACCTCTATCGTACGCATAAAATCATCCTATTCGATAGCATAGTAGCGCAATACAAATTAAAATGTGGCAAAATACCTTATCTAACTCAACAACTACGTCATTTTCACGCGTAAAACACAATAATCATGCATAAAATTTGGCACGACAGCAAGGTTGAGACTGAAAAATTTATTCGAAAACATAGTCGTATTGCACTGCTCTAGTATATTTATTTGACTGACAAAGTGACAATTCGTCGGTACTTACAGTTTTCTTTAGTCTTGCCACTGGATTGAATTGTAAACCGGCTGAAAGATAATTGAAAATCACGTTCACAATCACACGTATTTTAATATACACGAAATAAATATATATATAGGATAAATATATACAACATAGATGGACCGATATCCGAAGGCCCGGGACCTTTGGTGTCTGTTTGTTCGTGCAGCGTCATCAGTAGGGTAGACCACCTGTTGGGGGCTGCGGGCAACAAAAGCCTATTGGGTGGTCGGAGCCTCAGACGATAACCTCATACCCCCATGAGCATGTATGATATACATAGATTTATATACCATACTCAATCGATGTGTAAATTTCACCTTCCATTTTGTGTAAAACTCAACACAAACGCTAAATTTACTATCGAGTCATAAACTAGCGCTGCTAGTCTAGACGAGAAAAAAACCTTCCACCAACTAACAAGTTCGACTTATATAACCCATGAAAGCAAACTGTTCTAATGCTTCATTGATAGCACTACATTTTGAAGAGGAATTCCGAATTTTTTCGGATAGCCGGAATGCATTGCACAACAAGTCCTGTAAAAAGAGTTTTGCTAATCCATTCTGAAGCAGCTTATTAATGCTGTTTCGCATATATTCAAACCGTTTGCTAAAGAGTTGAAACGAAAAAGCTTACCAAAGATCGCCATAAGTGAATTGAAATTCCCTAAGTTGAAGCATTCTTTGGCGACATTGATAAAGAATTCGATTACGTGTTTTCGATGTTTCTTTTTTAAATTCTAAAGCAAATATAAAATTATGCATTTTAGTAAATATTATACATATTTCAGCGCAATATTGCCAAAAATTGCAATAACATTTACATTAACAAATAAATATTATCCAGGCTATTTCAGTAACTATGCATACCATAAGTCCGTCACATGGGTCACAGCATTATGTCGAAATCGACAAGCAACAGGGCCGACTAAGCCCACAATATAATACTTTGTTTCCGAAAATAGCTACACTCCATATAACAAATCCTCCGCAGTTCACTACATGAGACTTTGCTTGAGAAAATAGTTGCGATACATAAAACACAATTTTAAACATCGCCTCAACCAAAAAATTCATCCATTTCGCACAAAATTTATTCACTTTACCTACTATATATATAAGTAATATGTGATTTTTGGAAAAGTTATGCTACAGAGCGGAGCGATTCCGCGTATTTTTTAACCCTGCTAACGTGAAAATGAAAATAGCTTTATCAATCAGATCTTATCTTAACGTTTAACCCATAAACTGATATGCGTAAAACTATTGAGATCTCTTTGTGCAAAGCAAAGCCGGTTTATTATGTTTTTTTCAATAGGATAAGCTAAAGGCTTTGCCATGAAGTTTTAACGTTTGCATTAATGTCGTAAACCGTTACGGTTCAGTATAATCCTTTAATGTCTTAAATAAATAGTGCATCATTCAATGTTTGACAGAGCTAGTCAGCGTCAGAAATTTGATCCCGTTTGCATGATTGCAAGACGGGTTTGGAATCCACTGAGCTAGCGTTCTAAGACCTATTTAGATGTTACTTAAGGAATCCAACGATAACATAGTTAACTATCGTAATGCAAAGCATTACACGACAACCTCAGTTAACACGGCAATTCTTGCTGTGAGCTTTTCATTTTTAGTAGCACCAGACATTTTGATAACTTAACCCAGAATTTCGACATCTTAACAAATCTTGTAATTATAGCCACATAACGACACATCGTTATCGCTTGGAGTTGACGAATTTTTTAAAACTTACCCTGCATACTTCAGAAGCGACCAGAAAACTAAGCCGATTAAACCATTCGGCGTAATATTCGATGTTTCTGCTACGTAAGTGGCCTTTACAATTGCTATCTTCAATTATCTAAAAATAAAAACAGTTCCAATTTCATCAAAAAGGCTGAATGAAACTCTAAAAATCCAGTCGGGCAGCGAAGATCTTAAAAAGCACAATTAATACCTCATCTGTATACATTGCGGAGAGGCCGCCACTAATTTAATACGCTAAAGTTTCGATTTAACACAGTTTGAAGAGTATGCAAGTAAAACAGACTTTCCGGAAAGTTGCTTCTAATAAAACCCATAACTCTCAGCAAGATGTGTAAAAACTGTAGAAATCCACAAAAACCATTCATTAAAAAACGACATTAAGCCTAGCTAGGTGAGTAAATGTATCAAAAAGGTTACAAACCATTTGTATTAAAAACAGAAATATTTAAAACATTTCTCATAAGACTTGAGCTTGTTATTCACTGTATTCATACCTTCTTTTGATGCTGACCTATATTCTTTTATAATTTCGACTGATGTGAAAATTATCAAAGACAAAGACTGAGGCAAAATAACCAATCACATGTAAAATCATGATATTTGGATTATCGGAAGCTATGCAAAGTTTGGATTATTTCGAATCATGATTCATCTCATTTCACTTGTATTTGGTAACGTTGATGGCTTAAATCACAGAATCTACGCCCAAACCTCAAAATTATTTGGTAATTTTTGAAATGCTGTTTTCTAAAACATATAAAAAAATTTTTTATAGCTGGAAAAATATATACATTTTATTAGGTTGTCTGTTTTATGCATAAAATAACGTACGGCAGGTTGGTCCCGTTGAAATGTTTGTACAAATTCTTCTGGATCGATCATACTCAGTCTTTCCTATAATGCAAATTCAAACATATGAAACCAAACGACCATTAGAAAGTGATTTTAGCCAAGGCAAAACCTTAATGAGCTATATTGTTTCAAACAGTAACTTACACTTGGTGTATGCCAACGATCCAGCATGATACTGTATTGAGTATAAAAAGCTCATCACGGAACGGCATCAGCAAACAAAACGGAGTACCACGATAAAACTAAACGTGTTAGTCTCGTGTCATAAAGAAAATGTAAATAAGTTTACGCAGATTTTCAAGTTTCAGTTATAATTTGCAGTAGAATAGTTTCGATGGTGATAACGAAAAATATAACCATTTTGCAACTAATTTCCACTTACGCTTAAGTAATCAGTGAGTGTTAAACAGTTAAATCATACTTGAACCGTTTTTATACACCACATCGTTTTATACGTTTATCATAAAGGTATCGATGGGAGGGTTGGGCTATCCTCAAAGGGTGGGATATACTTACGCTCCCAAGCTAAATCTACCCCTGAAGTCTACGCATATCCCCCACCTTGCGCCCACGGTGCTCCAAATTATTCTTGCAAAATAAGATAAAAATAGGATGAAAGCTGGCAAAAATTGGCGTAATATTGGCATAACAGGGGAAATTAGGAAAAGTTTATCGTAAACTGGCTAAAATTGTGTAAAATTGTAGCAAAATTGGGAAAATTTTGAGTTCCTACATAGTTTCAAAAATTTGCCCACACTCCCTCCAGCGACTACCCTCCGCCTACTTATCTATCCCCTTAAATCAACGGACCTCTACACCTATGGCATAACAGTAAGTTTTATTTTCATGGCACAACCAGTTTCAATTACAATCATTTCGCTTTATGTCTGAGTTCACTTTAGGTGCGTACATTATATTGTTGCTTAGTCAAAAGTATACTTTAGTCAACAGAGTCGTGCAACAATTTGTGGCGGAATTCAGCCGTTGGTATTCCCAGAGTAACGAAGGCCAGAGAGAGAGACAAAATGTGCTTAAAACCGTTAGTGTGGTCAACATAGAAAATACCCACTGAAGATGGTCTGGATGGGGGCTCATTGCATATTTTCACAATGGGAATTTTATCATACCTTGGAAATTTCAGGGTGTGTCTAAAAATAATTTTGTCATCAAACTAAATGCGTCACTGCAGGCAATGCTTAAAAGCTACATTTAAAACTGTCAATGTTAATGATTTAGGTAACTGTTAACGATATTATTTATGATGGTCCGCGTAAAGTTCTGTACAGCAGAACGAGTCTGAAACCGTTGATATCGATGAATAAAATCTCTTGCACTAGATATTTTACAAGCAATAATGTTTGAAATAACTGCAAACACAGCGGATTTAGAGAAGCGCCTGAGGGCCGCAGTGATGCTGCTCTCGATATACTAAGCTTAGGCTTCGATCCTTGCTTGGGATGTAGTAAAACTACTACGTATAACTAAGCCTAAATCGACAGCTTACCGCTCTCAAAGCTACGCTGTTCTTGTCTATGACGATATATTTAATGTAACGTCCTTTCGATAGAGGATAAATATAGTTATTTGTTACGCAAAACTTACCAGCTCAATATGAGTCAACTGTTGAGCAACAAGAATTGGATTTTGGCATTTTTCACATAAACCATTCTAAAATTAATCAATTCAATAAATAATTTAAATTTTTATTACAATTTAAGCGCTTTGACCAATTTAAGGATTCAAAAATATTTCATATCTTCAAATTCCGGGGTACGAAATGAAAATGTACTTTATGAACCGGAACTACCTCTCGTGATATATTAATCTGCCACTATTCCAGTTGGGTAACTATCGCTTACACCGGAATTTTCAGAATAAGCGGCCGTAGTTTCAGTAAATTAGCGAAACCATAACCCTATTGAATATCGGTGTAATTTATTTGACCTCATTGTTTCTTTATTTATTTTTATATCAATTTATTTTGTGTTTTTCCTATATGTCTCTTGTAACAAAATATATGCCACACTGGTTAGCACTAAAAACAATAAAACTTAACCTATTACCGAGTACGCAAAATCTGACAATTACATCATTTTCCATTAGCCAATTATTCCTAAAAAAAATAAGAATATTTAAATGTTTTGGAAGGACTCAGTTTTCTAATTTTGCTCACGGGCACAATAAGAGGGGGCTCCACGTTCGGCAAAAATATACAAAATAAGGTTTTTCCCATTATGGTGCCCTCAATTTTCGCATACACCCCACTTTGAGTCGCCGCCCTGCTTTCGAATAGCTTGCTGCGCCATCGATTATGCTACATTTCCACGCCCTCTAATCCCCTACGTCTCAATTGGAATCCGCGCATATTACGACGTGGTGTACTAATTGCTTTTCTTGTGCGGCTGCAGCGTATATTTGCACGTGCGTAGTTATTTGATCGCTTTACGAGGTTCCTAGTCGAACCGAGCAACGTCTCGTAGACTGCTCATAGATAGTTTAAAAATTGCTAGCTCCAACTTCAATTGTCAAACGTTACAGTTGAACTAAAGCGGCGAAACATAACACGATGGAACATAGATCTACTGCTATGTTGGCTACACACATGTCTTAATTTGCAAATATGTATCACCTGATTTAACTATGGCGATTGATTTTGGCTTTCGTTTTGTCTGGACTGTTGTACTAATTGTATAAAACAACTATGGTGTTTGGCTCTAAATACAACAGACTAATTATGCACTGGATCATGATCATTCTAAACTCGCTAAAAGTGTCACTCCTGTGGTTCTTGGCGTTACCTAATTCAAGAAGTTTTATTGTTCGTATAGATACTGCTGCTGATTCAGCTGGGCATATAAGATGACAGAGTTTTATAGCGCATATATATATATAGAATATACATTAGAAATTTTTGCACCAACTTGTTTTAAAATTGGTGCGGAAAATCACACTTCAAATCATAAGATCAGTGACAATGGTTTAACATTGTCACTGAAAACCAAAATTACTAGTAAGCAATCGGACAGTTTCCGTACTAATATTTTGCCTAATCCAAATGGCAAATTGTGATTATTTTGCCAGATTGATTTTGCTTTTAGAAGCCTGTGAACTTGTATGTTCAATTTTTTTTCTACGGCTACTGAATCAATATTACATAGAAGCATGGTTTCGGATTTGCGAACAAAAGCATGGCCTCTTGATTTAGCTTTCAATGTAGATTCAGGCTATAGCACTTAGAATTTATACTTTGAAGCTAGAAGATTCAAAGTTATTCTTTCAATCTATAAGTCATTCTTGCGGCTGCAACTTGTTTAAGTGTTAGTGAAATACCAGCTTCTCTCTTCAATTTATACACACCTTAAAATAGTTTGTTGTTGCATGAAAAACTGTGTACATAACAGCAGTTATTTAGTAATAAAAATAACGTTTGAAAGCTAGAACGTCGTTGTATAGATAGATACAATGATACATTTTTTACGTTTTACCGGTCTGACTAAACACACGAATCTGATCACGACTAAAGGATAAAGGAACAGATTAGCGGTTTATGCTATGCTATACCGATGTTCGCTACTTCTCCTTTTTGGCTAGGTATAGTGGCTGCAGAGACGTAAAATTAACAGATACGAGTTTTTGCCTGAATGAAAACAATCACAGTAAACCCGGGGTGGTCCACTACCAATTTTTTCAAATACAACCTTTATTTATTTATTACTAGGACGACTAGAGTGGTCTCGATTGTGGCATTGTATATTAATAGCACAAGAAGAATGCTTCAACGAAATTTATTTTTTATAGAAAGGAATAAAAACCATAGGCTGTAAATTACATAACGTTACCAATATAGTCCTGATACCCCGAATACAGTGAAATTGTGTGGGACAAATCAAAAATTAACAATAAATATATTTTACCAAAACTACATTTACCTATAAGAGGAGCGAAATATTATTTTATTTAATATATCACTGTATAACCGGACGAAGCGAAATATCTTTGTAATAAAATTTTAAGAGTGTTTCAGAAGCAAAAGCCTTCTGTTATATTTCAAAACGTTTAGTACTAACATTAAGGAGAAATTGTCTTTAAATCTTTGCCGTGTGTATTATTGTGTATTTTGTATAACGGTGAAGAAACATTTGCCGCGGTGGCGGATTCAACTTCTGTCGTTTTGATGAGAGCCTTGTGTGTTAGCCAGTACGCTATTTAAAAGCTGATGCTCAGTTCCTTATGGAAACCCACAAAGTGAGCGAACAAAAACTCACGTACAAGTACACTCAGTAAGTCCATCGCGTCGTGAAGCACGCTGGTACATACTATATTACTCTAAGAATGTGGGAGAGCGTTAAAAATTCTAAAATTTAATAAAACTCACGAGAATTTCTTGGGGAAATATTTGAGCTGTTGTTTGATTTCGAATGTTGGCCAAAGCAGCTTCGTAGCGTTCAAGCTTCGATAACTAAAATTAAATGGAAGAATTGGAGGAATGGTCTCTTTGGAGAATGTCGTAAGGAAGAAAAAGTAACAATTGTGAATGTTTAGTTCATCGGAAATGGCGATGCTCAAAAATATATAATAATGCAATAAGCGATCTTTCCATCAGAAGCTGTAATAGAATACATTATAATTGATTGAACGAATGGAATCAATCGGTGTTTTTTGCATAAACATGGCCATTTTATATTAGGACATAAAAATATTTGCGAAAAACGCAATTGATAAGTGCATCAGTGCAGCAATTTAGTTTATGAGATAACATGGTAATGAATTTTCAATTTCTGTTCCAATTCCTTTTCCACAAAAACTTCATGGCGATCTCGCTGATATTTTCTTCTAAATTTCCACGGAAATTTTATGCACTTGTAACGGTTGGCAGCGGATATATAATTCCGCCAACTAATTGTTAGGTTGTTTAATTTTCAAGTTTTTGTACTTATTGGACCATGGTAAATTGTAGTTCACTACTTCGCATTTAGAAATTTTCCAAACTTTTCTTCCAGCTGAGTCGAATGGTGCCAAAATTTCCGCAGTATCTTCAAAATTGACCAATTTCTTGTTGGAAAAGGTTATTCTTAGAAAGAACCTTAGTGTTATTACAGCTTGATTTTGCTATTGCACAACCGTACAGAAAGTAGAGTTTCGGAATTGTTTACAAATCCAAAGAAAAATTTTTCGATATAAAACTACTGAATCGCATATAACAATCGTGCGGCTACAATTCAAGGTGAGAAGAAATGCGGTGAAGTTATATGGTGTATATACATTTAGTGTGACGCGGTCTACTCGGGCATGCATATTTGAAACAAATTTCTTCGTTCTAGCTCATCGCGAAATCTCAACACACGCAGTTTTTCATTGGTAAATTATATAATTTTCCATAATTTATCTTCCTCAGCGCTTTAAAGTCCCTGGAAGATAATAATGTCTCGGCTACACATTAGATGCAACATAAAGTCATTTTAAGCGCATTTGAAAAACTATGACAATTATATTTTCGACCAAATCAATTACACATATTTCGGTCGCAGTTCTCGCTGCATTTAAAAATGCTTTTCAATCCCGGCAAGTTTTGTTTCTGGTTACTCGCTGGTATATTACATCATATATTTTAATTATAGGTGTCCGATGTCTGTCTTTGCCGGGAAGAGAGGTGGGTGAAGCGGTGTATAGACAGTCAAAATCCTTGCAATCTAAATTTTTCGACAATTCTGCAAAATTTTCGGCAGTTTTAAAATAAAATATCTATACATTATATTTAATATATTTATAAATATACATTGATATAAAATTGTAAATATATACCATGAATTAAATATTTATGTATACTTACACATATTTATACAGCATATATACATATATTACGTATATAAGTATATTATAATATGTAATAATATCGTTTCCTGTAACGCCTTCCCGCATGCAATAAAATAGAAAGTTACCCTCGCCGTTAAATTTTCGTATAACGTTTGAGAATCTTCGTCAAGACTAGGATCCATCGTTAGGCAATGACCGACTAATTCGTCCAATTCTTCGTACGTTCGTGGATTACGAAAATCGTACGGAAATAGCTCTGTCCAAGTCCGTATCAAACGCATAATGTTTTTATGGAAGCGCTTCCGACAATCCTGAAACAAAAAATGAAATCCGGAGCGACGTTGCCTGGACTCTTGGTACATGGTTATATACGCATGTAACTGAACTACTCATCGTGTTCAGCAACACCGAAATACTATGGATCCAATCTAAACTTGGTCATGGATCTAAACAACGCCAGTTTAACTATTTTGATCAGCAAAATTTGGTATTTTGAAAATTTACATTTTTAGTGTATTTTAAATTTATATCACTCAAAATTGTAATAGTTTCTTCATCAAAGGGGCTGCTCAACTGTCCATCAGAGTTTCTATTTTTCGATCAGATGCGTCTGGTAAGAGTTATAACCTCAGACCCAATATGACCAAAACGACAAAGTGCTAAACCAGCGTTCGCTTTTAAATTTTGGGTCTGAAAACATTGATAGCAGTAGCAGCATCACGTAAAATATAAGTGTAGACACAAGTAACGCGTTCAATAAAAAACCTAAAATTCATTAATCATTTGATGAGTCGCGGCAACGATATAAATTTTGTAGTGTTTACAGCTATTAACGCAACTACTCTAGTGCTTCGCTCGTTCCATTTCAATTATTTGTTAGTCTTTAAATTTTAATAACAACAAAAGTTTATTAACACAACACTAAGCCATAAAGTATTCAGTTAAACCTCCAAATTTTTGACGCATCAAATCGAGAGAAAGGCTAACAAGGCTGGTACAAATTCAGGGTATTATTTATTAAAAAGGTATTAAAGGTCCCCTAGTTTATACCTGGGATGTGGATTCTAATCTCCCGTTTTGTTTATCGCAGTCCAATTGCCGAAGAACAATTCGTGACACTAAGATTTTCCTGGCAATAAAAGTATGTTTAATTTTTACGCAAGCGCGAAACCATTTAACAAGAGGGTGTTCTAGATCAACGTGGTCTTAATTTCTGGCCCAAGAAGATTTCCCGTACAGGAGGGCTTAAACAAACGGCCTCACGAATGTGATGCTTGCGTTTTAACCACTGCGACGCACGACCACATAACAATTCAGGACGACATGGAAATACGAATTTTAATGGAATGGAAATAATTTAAATTGCCGTGAAAGCTTCCTGTTTTCTAGTGGAAATAATTATTAATTCATATATACATAAAATTTCAACAATATGTTCGCGTTTACTGATATGCTGTCATTCTTTAACATTTAGAATAGTATTTATGACATTAAACGTGACTTCGGAGATTTTAACACGTAGCTCGACGGTAAATCGTACTTCAGTGCCTTGCATGTAACCTGCTAGCCTAGTTAAGCTATTGCCAGGCATTCCCGTCGACGTAAGTCCACTCACATTCAGCCACAGCTCACTTACTTCTACCGGTAAGTGCCAATAAGAAGCGAACGAACTTTGTACCAACTTATCTCTGGCAATGTGCACTCGAGTCAAGATTCTAGCTTGTGTCCTTGACTATTACCTTAACACTCCAAGATAATTACCAATATCACGAGGATTTACACTGAAGGACATAAGTATGACCACATATGTGCATATTGTCACAGTTTGTGCGTAGTTTCTTAATAGGTAAATTGTCGAAATCTCAAATTTTGTAATTTAGGCTTACCTTTCCAAAATTTTCTGTAGCTTTGTTTTGTTCGAATATAATAAACTGAAATAATATAATAGTACAATATATAGTTGAAATAATTATATAACTCATGCGTTGATTAACTTACAGCTTTAAACGTTTCCAAATAATATTTAAACTACATTCCGCGTCTCTGAAAACAGACAAAACGTTCCACATCTGAATAGAAAATTCTATAAACATTACAGCGCCCGCTGTAAAATCAGTGATTGACGTCTTAGAAAGGCTTTTCCAGCATGTGCAACAGTGAAACTCATATATAATAAAGTTTGATGTATGAACAATTTTAAAGATATATACTTTTACCAACATTCAACACGTGTGCTGGCCTTAAGATGATGAGTATAATGGTAATCGTTATTAAAAAAAGTCAACCTAGACCATTTTTTACATTACGACAGAAACCTTTAATCAGATATAAGAGGATTAAACCCTATCTGATTTATTTTTTATTTAATTACTGTATGCTATATGTGTACATTCTTTAAATAAAATCTTGTTGTTGTTGTTGTTGTTGTTGTTGGTCCAATTACAGTTGTTTTATTAGGAATCCGTTTGTTTGATCGGTTGATCCAATACAGAAAATCCTATTATCTACACTATTTTCGTAAACAAACTGTGTAATCCTCAACCCGACCAACGACGCTGGATAAGAATCTCATACGTTATGAGATTGACCTGTGTAAATGAGATACTACATGACGTAATTGAGTTTCGAAGCACCGTAAAGTGCCAAGACAGATATAAACGGGGTAACCCTAAAATCGCCCAACATTTGGACGCTCGGTAAGAATTTCATATGTTAAGTGACTGACCTGTTTAAATGAGGCTACACCAAGTTGAGTTTCAAAGCACCGTAAAGACAGATATAAACTGGGTAACTCTGAACCATCCCACAAATTGAAGGCTGGATAAGAATCTCATAGGTGAAGTGACTGACCTGTGTGAATAAGGCTACTTCACCTACTTGAATTTTGAAGCATCATAAAGTGCTAAAACAGATATAACTAAGTATAGCGTTTAAAACACAAAACTTTGTTTTCGAATGCGCTTTACCGCAGAAATTTGAAAGATGCTATGGATTACCATGCAACCATAGGAAGATTTCTTTAAATTTGTGCTATCCAGGATTATATATACGCATGGTATTTGTGTCCAAAATATCAGCATTAAGGAAATTGTTATTCGCAGATAGCAGTACACACAGTTTAACGAAATTTTCTGACGATTTTTGTTTGTTTCCATGCAAACAAACATGAAGCTAACAAGCCAATATGTGTTATTGCATTTTCATATAATCCCAAAACATCCACGATGTGCTGCGAAACTGCACGGCACTATCTCTCTATGTGCAGTTGTCATGGCACATTTGGTCAGTGGTTATAAATGGTTCACATATTTCTCTCATTAATGTAATAGCATGTCCTGCAATGAATATTTGCTATAATTTCAAAATAAAAATCAACTGCGCAATTTAAACGCATAACTATGCCAAAATCAAATATATAACGCCTTCCTCTCAATGAAAAGTCGTAAGAAACCTACAGCCCCAGCAACTACGCGGGGGGGCGGGGTTCGGGTGATTGGAGGAATTTCAAGCAATACTCAATGAATATTTGCTTGAATTTCAAAATAAAAATGAACAGCGCTATTTAAACCCATAACGACTTCAAAATGAATTATATGACCCTTCCCTTCAATGAAGAGTCAAATCAACCCTACAGCCACAGCAACTAAGCGGGGGTACGAGTGCTCGGAGGAATTTCAAGCAATACTCAATGAATATTTGCTTGAATTTCAAAATAAAAATGAACTACGCTATTTAAACCCATAACGACTTCAAAATGAATTATATGACCCACTTCCCCTCAATGAAGAGTCGAAACAAACCTACAGCCACAGCAGCTAAGCGGGGGATGAGGTTGGGTGACTAGAGTAATTCCAAGCATGACTCATATTTAATTTACTTATAATAAAAAAATTTCGAAATGAGTTTGATATTTCGTTTCCGTCGCAGTAGAAGGGCTGATTCCCACCTAGCTACGGCGCCCAGTCATAAAGATACAATAAATATTGTAAAACATGGTGCTAATGATTTTATACAAATTTAGTTAGTTAACTGCGCACTATGATCCAGAAAAAAACACATTGGAAACCCGGCTCCATTAGACATAGATTGCTTGGGACTGAAGATTTAATACGTCCTCTCTCTAGGACAAATTTAAGGCTAATAGATTATCGTTTAAATAGAAGTCAACATTGCAGCCATGTTACGCCAATTTATACAAATACACATATACATGTATACATAAAAAACTATTACCTGTAGGATATGGTGCAGCAAATCAACTGGAGCGATAAATAATCGGGCATTGAGCAAAAAGGCGAATATGTAGTTCTCCTAAAACAATCAACACGATTACAATCATCCTTTTATCAACGCACAAGTGGGACCATTGAAGTATTTTAGGCAAAAGCAGAAAAAAAGGTCATATCCTAAATAACGTGTGCGGTTCTTGAGATACGTGTTTAGTTCCAAGAATTGGACTTTATATTCGGTCCCAGGACACCACTAAGAACAAATTTAAGCATAATTTCGTCCGAGTCCTGCCTTTTCTTTCTGTAATCCAGGGGCATTCAAGAAAACTTCATCGGGAGGGGCACCCATCCCATACTTTTTAATCGCTAACTCAGAAGACTGATCTGATGTTAGCGTGTTGCGAAAAAATTGTAGCTATAAAATAAACGGGCACCGTTTGAAACTGTGGAGACGGCGTCCAGTGCCCAACATGGGTCAGTGAGTTCTAGCCATACAGCATTATTGTACCCGATAATGGTTGGCTCGAGAAAGGTATTAATTAACTGTACAGAGATAATGTTTCAAGCCATACATGTCGAAGCAGGGGTTTAGTGAGGCTACTCCAAAGGTCTGGAACCCGCCTCACCCCGAAGACCTGGCGTACCCAATAAGGGTACCACGCATCTCCCCCACTGGCGCGCACCAGAGGGAAAGGGGCAATTTTGGTTACTCTGTGCTTAATGACCATTTTGTCGTTCCAAATTCATGTGCCTAAGCTCGCTTAAAGTCTAATGATAGCTTTTATATACCGGCAATACTTCATTGAAACGCTACGGTCATTTTAGTCACATAACAAAACCAAAGAACTCTTTATTTCTTCTTGAAAAAAGAATTACAAAAAGACAAAAACTTTCCAAATTAATAAATCACAAATTTTTAAAAAATGATAATTTGACGAACGATTTTTACGTACTAGTGGACTAAGACTAGTCTTATTTGAAGCATATCACTAAAATATAATTGCATTTATCGTATTTAGAGACTCCGAAAACCTATAGACACGGTCGATTGACCTATATACATACATATTGAAAGTGATGAAATTTGACTATTTTAATGCAACAATTTACCCAAATTGTGTTCCGGAATCGTCCCGCAGGGTTAACATAGCGTTAAACAATGTAACCAACTTGTTTAACTGGTTGAATAACCCTGCTATTTTGTAGTTCTAACAAGCAAAAAAGTTGAAGCAAGAAGTTTGAAATTTTCTTCTTTTGGGTATTTTTAAACATTGGGTCACAGCTCAAAAACGGCAGATCTGACAAAAAATCCATAGCAGAAAAGTTGTAGCTCTCGATAAGGAGATTAGCTACGAAGCCTCTATCTGGATAGGTCGCGAAAGATAGATACTCGGATGGCCAAATTTCAAAAAAAATGTGACCCTTGACGCCATTAAGCGTCATCTTGACCCGAAAGACGTGGTTGGCGGGTTTAGCGTCTAGTGAAAGGACACGAGTAGACTGAATTTGTGATCAAATAAAAAATGTGAAGATCGATCTATCAGGCGCGAGTTATGACCTACACAGACAATTCAAATTTCTTGTACAATTTTTGCCGTTACCGAAGCTATAGGTGGAATCTCGCATCGCTTAGCTCACTAAGTTTCAATTACACTGTTCTTCCTCATGTGTATCTGATACCAAGTTCGTTACTGCAATATTTTAGCCCGATAAATTCCTACATAACTCACTTTTACGTTTTCTATGAACAATGAACAACTAGTCGTAAAATTCTGAATACAACTCATTCGGATACAGTAAAATAAATTTATTTTGCGAATTGAGCAAACTTACGTTAGGAAAATAATCTTTAGTCGGAATAAATTCTTCAAGCATCGATTTAAGTGAACTTGGCTTTACACTACCGTTTGATTGCATAAGTAAGGACAGCTCCTGAGAAAATATAACTGCCATTTAGATAACATAATGTATACATATCTTTAAACCACACTTATAACAGTAGAACATAAGCAAAATAATCTATATATTTGTTAATAAAATACAAAATTTAGTTTACTAGACTTTTATACAGGAAGTCTATTGCGTTTTTTTGGAAAAGATGAAAATCCATGCAATTGAAATACCCACAGAACAATGGAATAAGTAGCGAAATTCCCGCTAACTATGGAAATATATATACTTTGTGCGAAACGGACATGCGTGCAAAACAGGTCGAGTATATGTTGTAAACTGTCATTGGTTCCAAGCTGTGGTTGATATGTGTATGGGTGGGGACACTGGTTATCTGAGGATCAGCTATTAGAATTTTGATGCCTGAAGACAAATGGCCCAGGTTTGGCACATGCAAAATATCATTTGCTTATCTCTCGTATATATATACTATCATATGCTTATACATCTGCTGTGTTGTAGTTGTACTCTCCTCCCGGATGGAGATAATATATTTTGACGCCGATCAATCGTTAATACATAGACCATATACATACATGCTCATAGGGAAAAGGGGATTATCCCCCTGAGGCTCGAACTTCCTTGTGGCATCGCCGATGCCTGTGGTATGTAGCCTGATCCCCCCGAGGCTTCTCACCTCCCGCACCCAATATGTATTACCAGACTATATACCCAAAAGTGCATCCATAATATCATGAGATAATTATTTATACTACAATAATTGACTAATCTTGCTGCTGCTGAAATGTAGGTTCTTCCCGTTTGTTCTAAATTGTAAAACATTTTTATAGCAGCTTAATGCAGTTTCCGCTTCCTTTAGATTTTGAACAATTTGTTTTTATATCTCTCAGGCCCATTTTTGCACTATTCATTTTTTCCACTGAGCCGAACATATCAAATAAAATCAAGTAACAGGACTAAATCAAAAAATGCAAAAAGGAATAAAATTATCATATAACAGCACTAAATTGAATAAAACATTAAAACTTTTAAAACACTAAAATTTCAAATTCTGTCTGAAATCATTACATCGCATTGTAAATAAGCTCCAATTGTGGCAATAAGTAGATGCTTAAAATTTTTTATTTTTCATAGAAAAAATATCGCGAAATATTCGGTATCTGGCATGAAATAGTTATGCACGAGTAACCTTAAGATGTGCCCCCTGCCAACCCGTTTTGCCATTAGCGATTGGTGATCGCTTGTTCGCCGTACCATCCATCTGTCAACATATAAACGAATACAAAATTTGTGTTTTTGGCAACGCATCGAAAACGTTAATAACAAAAAATTTCCCTATTAACTCTTACTTCAAAAACATTAATTAACCGATTTGTTAGCGTTTGAAAGAGAAATAGAAGATTTTTATTTTATTATTATAGAAAATTCCCCGTTTAGTGTCTTAAAACTTGCATATCGCATGCTATATTCGCGATCGCAGGGCGACTAATTGCAAAATGAGGTAATTTATGTTCACTAAAATAATACACATATTTGCTGTTTAGCCACAAATTCGTTTCACTATGCACAATACTATAAGCTCCAACTGTGGCAATAAGTAGATGCTTAAAATTTTTAATTTTTCATAGAAAAAATATCGCAAAATATTCGGTATCTGGCGTGAAATAGTTATGCACGAGTAACCTTAAGATGTGCCCCCTGCCAACCCGTTTTGTCATTAGCGATTGGTGATCGCCTGTTCGCCGTACCATCCATCTGTCATCATATAAACGAATACAAAATTTGTGTTTTTGGCAACGCATCGAAAACGTTAATAACAAAAAATTTCCCTATTAACTCTTACTTCAAAAACATTAATTAACCGATTTGTTACCGTTTGAAAGAGAAACAGAAAATTTTTATTTTATTATTATAGAAAATTCCCCGTTTAGTGTCATAAAACTTGCATATCGCATGCTATATTCGCGATCGCAGGGCGACTAATTGCAAAATGAGGTAATTTATGTTCACTAAAATAATACACCTATTTGCTGTTTAGCCACAAATTCGTTTCACTATGCACAATACTATAACTCGCGTTCCGCATTTTTTCGTTGTGCTAACACATTTCGTTTTATTGATGATAATACTTGTATGAATATGAATTTGGAATTGGCGGTTACAATGAATGTTTTGTTCTCTATACCTGAAAAGCTCTAAATAATACTTTGGAAAATAAAACTTTCAAGTGGATTCTACTTTATATCATTCGGATGAGATGTGTCATTTAAGGCACGCAAAAGATATTAACGAAAGGAAAGGAATTAATGTTACATCCAAAATTGCTTAATAGTACATCCAAAATAAATTTACAGACCGCCCGATATTTAAATTTAGTAGTCTTAATAGTGCATCCAAACTTGCCTCATGCCTGCGTTAAAAAGAAATATATAACGTGGTATACATGTATGATTGTATGTAAATAGGTAGTTACCTTTGTGATGTCAGTTCCTGTTGTACGCGTTTCCCAGTTTCTTTGGGCGACCACGACTCCTTCGCTGTCCGATAGGCAAAGATTCAGCCGCTTCGCACACTTTGTAATTGTGAAATAAAATTTGAATTCCAACACTATGCTTACATATTTTGTTTTTGAGCCCAACACGACAGTTACATAAAAAGAACCCATAATGGTTGTGAACAACGTGCCAAGAATCCATAAAGCTGACGTACTCATCCCAAGAAACTATATATTGTGGGCTGTGGTGAATTAGTTGATATCGTTCCAAGGACATAGATGATTTTGATCCCTGCACGGTGTAAGTTCTGTCTCCGTTCGGCGCGACAAATTGCTGGACGAAAGGTTCCGTTTTGGCCCACTGAAAGGCTGCTGTTTCTGTAGGAAAATCAGGCTTTGGGTATTTAGCGAACTCGATACATTGTTTGCTTTGGTCTACTACAATTGTCTGAAGTATATGAAGAAATTCGGGTAATCGACAGCGCTTGTGAAACGTATAGGCGTCCGGCGTCATTCCTTGCGTTGGATTACCATGCTCGTGCGTCCCAGCCTGATACACAGTAAACTTCGATCCACCATTCGGAATTTCCAAGCAGAGTTTAAAATTGCAGGAAAATAGCTTACTATTCTTGCAAACAAAAGTCATTTTTCGGGAGGCGGATAGTCTTTTATCCATGTGACAACGAACATTCTGGGTAGCTATAAATTCCTGTGCCGCGGAATGCGTACTGAAGTCTCTTAAAAGCTCCCCCGATTGTGTGCTTTGGCATACTGATAAATACGAAATATAGGTAACAGAATTGAGAACAGTTGAACGTCGAAGAAAAGTCGAATGAACTTGAATTAAATGTGGCGGATAACAGTGAGAATTTTGGCGAACAATGAATTTATTATCTCTTGTCAGCGTGAGAGTAACAAACGTTGAGAAACGCTATGACTTGACTGTGACCTCAAATTACATATATATGATATGGGATACAGAACTATTTCGCTAGAAATACAGCTGTGTACCACAAATGACGGACAAATTTGTCAATTTTTAAATGTACTACCAATCTGTCTGAATGTTTCACTTACAATTTTGGATGTATTATTAAGAGTATAGATGCATTAAAATATTTTATTTTGGATGCACTACTAAGTGTTTTTGGATGTACAATTAATAATTTTCCTTAACGAAATTGGTTTCATCGGAGTTGCACACACATGGGAAATTGGTTGCAAAACGGCACTTAAGATATTAAGTACTGTAGAAATCTCAAAATTCTATTATCTGTTGTTTGGGAACTAGTGAACAGAAATGCAAAATAACACTTTGATAAGATACTTTTTCGATATAATGTTGTTTCAATATGAAATAAAGAGGTTTCTATCAAAAACGAAGCTTGTAAAGTGATGTGGGTAATCAAGATAACTGATATGGGTAAATGACAAAACATGGTATTGCGTTCCAGTTATTGGCACTGCGCGAACATGGGCATGGTGGGACCCTTCCCTGATTTTATACTCCACTTCCGAAGGCGGACAAAAAATTCAATACGGTTGGACTAATACTGGATAAAATTTTCTGTGCAAATGATCCTGCTTCAATATAACCCAAAACTGGCTGGTTTTAAGCATAGCTTTAAGCACAAATTTTGAATATCACAAAACGAAACAGAGGCTGGGAAATCTATTAGTATTGCCTATAAAAAATCTGTTTTGCAGCAAAACTTCATCATTAAGAAGATATATAAATTGTGAAGTTAACGTCAAAGGTTACGTAACTTTGCTGTAAAAACAGTCACAGTCCTGATAGCGAAACGCACTTGCACAAAGCTGCTGAAAACACAGTACCCTGGATTTTGCGCTAATAATATTGTGTCAAATTTTGGGATAAGTGTAGAAATTAAACAAACTTACTACATATATTCATATATATAAATGAAAACTTACCGATTTTATATTTAATTTGCTATTATTGCCATTGTTAATAATAATGGAATTATTTTTACTACTGTAATTATTAGCAACATTATTATAATTATTGTTATTACTATTGATTTGTGAATCGTCAAATGAAACTTTTTTCTTCAAAGGTTTTGGCGACAGTGAATAGTCACGCCGAGCAGAGCGAGGTGTCGCAGTGGTAAGCATTGGCGATGCGTTGGATACAATCATTGCCGCTGCAGCAGTTCCATTCGGGATGAGTGTTGCATTGGAGTTTGGCGATGTAATTTGAAGTTTATGATTTAGCCGAGATACAAGACCGTTCATACCGCTCACGTAATAACTACTATGAGCGGCTACTGTTGTTGTTCCTGCTGTTAATGATGAAGAAAGTGAAGGTGAAACTACACTTGATAATGTTGGTGGCACAGTGAAGCCAACGGTACAGGGACAATTATCGATAGCTGACGTGGATTTTGGTGATTGTTGTGATGTTATTAATAAGCCAAGCTCACCACTAGAACTGGCTTTCTGAAAATTTAATTGGAAAATAAACAAGATTCATGAACGATGACCAGTGAAAAAAATTGAAAAAGCATTGACAATTAAGGTTAATTTTAATATCTGGGACCCAAAACAGTACCAAATTGGTATTTTCAATATTGACCAAAAGAGGTGACTATTATGTAGTTGCTAGAAGGGATTCCGAATCTATAAGTTCTTTATCCACAGCTCTAGTCTTTTTTCATTTTGGCGTTGCCAATGGTTCCCAGGTACCCAAAAATTTCCAAGTTTTACGAAAAAAATTTGAATAAAAATTCGTTTGTACGCGTAATCTTGTTCGGTCGTTTCGCGAAGAACCTTAAGGATCGAAACAATAGCTCCCATATAGCTCAGTGCCTACTGCACGTGACTTTCATACGAGCGTTCCGGGTTTGATACCGCTCGGCGACTTTTAATAGTATGTATGTTTTTCAAAATGCTAAATAATGCAGCATATAAAGGGTTAGTTTAACATCGAGCCACTCAAACAGCTTCCGGTTTCACAGGATATGCAGACTTCAAAGGTCGTATTTTTAAATCATTTTTATTACCGAATTTGGTCAAATTCGAAATCAAAGCAAGATTATAAGACACATTGACGAAAAATTAAAACAATGTCACAGTCTGATGGCTATGACAATAAATAAACATACATATATATTACGATATATCACTGCGTTAAACACGCTAAGCATGACCAAGTTGGTGTGCAATATGTGTATTGGAAGTAAGAACGAGCCTTACTTTTAAGGTCGGCTCGACCGTAAAACTTTAGGCGCGAAACTCCAGGTTCTGCTCGGTTCGATCGCTTAAGATATACATGCTGACGCTTCGAGGTTTCCGGGCGGTCGCTGAATTGACGACCTCCTCCGCCTCAGTGAAAGACCCATTTTTGTCGATTTAGCCCTCTTATTTGTTAATTTTCGCCCCATTTTTATCAACATCTGCAAAAATCTTCCGCGCGCCTACGAGGGATTGGGGATGGCATATGGCGCTGCAGAACACCAAGGGGTAGGGATATCTTCAGGGAGTAGGCATCTGAGGGTCTAGCACGTCGGAAACCTTCTCACATCTAACACATGTCTGATATATGCGTACAAGAAAGATATTTGATACTGTTCGCGACAATGAGTTCAACTGCTCTCGTGGCATTTAATACTAGAGAACTATTATAATATAGTTCGAACAAAACGCAAATGAATTGCTGCTAAAATGACAGTATATAAACTTCGACTTCGACATTTACAAGCCGCTAACTTATGTATAGTATTATTCGGCGGCGGTAATTCAATACTACTTCATGCCCATGCTATTGGTGAATTTATTGTGTTAATTAAGTGTTTGCAATAACAACGCCCAATGTTTACATAGCAACCTACAGCAACACCACGTTGGTATACTATTAACTGCTGCAGCCAGCAGTCGAGCAAAATGTAATGTCAAAATTTGAAGAAGTAACTGCGATGCGGATGAGGGATTTGGTTTATACATGAAAGTTGCAAATTTTTCCAAAGTGGAAGAGGCCAGTAAATAACAGTTAATGGAACTATTCATCATTTATGTTTTTCTCGACTGTGAGTGAAATTAAGTGTTGACGGACCTCTTGCGGCGTACCGTGGTCTTAATGAGCTATACTTGTGATATGGTTATCGGTTCAGCTTATTACTAAACTAAACGGTCATAATTGAGTTTTTCCAATTTCAGCTGGTTAGGATTCTTGACGACGGACATTCGTACTGGGATGCAGTGTTTCCTGAGCTAGACTGAACTGGTAATTAGACACAAACTATTCGACTAGTATTTATACTTGAATTGCCATAGTTGTTCCTAGCGAAATAAAGGGAATTACTCGGTTTTATAACACTGTGTTACCCTGATACCCGTTACCCCTTTACGCTGATCTTTCGACTACTGGCATAAATTCTTAATAAAATTTGTTGATGTGGTAAATATAATTTGGAATCGTATCAAGTTTTCCCATTTAGTGTGTTATGTCAAGCTAACCACCTAGAGTGATCGTACAAAGTTTGTCTTAATACTTCAAAGGCTTACCACAAGCCACGCAGTTCTGTCCCAAATAATTCTAAAGCTAAGCATAAGCCACAAAGTCCAACATCATATTTGTGACCAACTAGTAAATGGGAAAACTTGAAATGATCCATTATTGGATTACAGAAAATCATATAGCAACCATGTGTACGTATACAACATCCATATAACATCCGCATTTTTGTTTTATAATGATCATTGATCTTTATTTGTTTATTGCATTCATTCTGGATTACGACCAGATGTAAATGGTTATATACCATTTCTGATCTTTAACGGTTTGTTTATCAAACGTCAGTCTATTTTGATTTTGATTGGCTTGGTATTTCGTTTGCTCTACATTTCACATAGACAATCAATATACGCAGTGTATAACAGTGCTGTACAATAAGACTAACTTGACCGGTAATGAACGATGCAGTTTAGAAGCTATTTTGCCAGAATTTTTAATATGGCGGACTTAAACACATAACAACAACAATTACGAAGAACCCTTTAGCACAGGCAGGACTACTAGTTTAATATCTTCTTAACAAACTTAATGAATAAATGTGTGATATTTCATAACCATTATAGGCACAACTGAACCACATTTTGCCTGTTGGCACTTTCAGCTCCGCTCTTAATGATTATTATTGTCTTCACATACTCATAATACAGAAGAACGCTTTGCAACTATCTGAAGGAAAAACCGCAAACGGCTTAATTAATACTATTATAATCATCGGCATAATCGAGCTCGTTCCAAAAAGGGCATTCCTACTCTAGGGCGCAGACGGAGACGATGAAAAAGCTCCATACTCACACATTTAAGGCAGCCCGACTCGCCTCATTTTTAGGACAAATGTAAAATCTAGCCTACCTCCTATTTTAGTCTTTTCTAACTTAGGATAGAGAGGAAAACATATATTCGATACCATTTTTACTCCACTACCACTGTTTTAATACAGATCTGTACATCGCTTCCTACAGAACAAGCGAGTTACGAAAAAGTGCATATATCGTTTACATTCTTAGGTGAAAAAGACAGCTCTGATTGCAGCAAAAATAGATATGCCTTGAATAGTATAATAATATTTTAATAAGATATTATTCAAATATTTACCATTAAATGAGTAAAATAAGTCAGCAATAAATCATTTACTTCCATTCAACAAAAGATTATCACTGTAAAGAAGCTAACGTAAATATGGATTTTGTCACAGCCGTCAGACTATGACTTTGCTTTCGGCTTTTCTCACATTCTGCATTTATACACAGTTCCATGAGAGCGATGCATTATTATCAACCGATGCAACAGGATAGTGGTAGAAAGTTTAGTTTTTCCGACAATCTTTAAATATTAAATATGGTCCGATTTTTAGTCTGGGATGTTATCATCGAGTCGCCCGTCAAAAACATCGACCGATTTGTGATGCGAGACTAGAAAAAATCCCAAAATGAAATTTACAAACAGAAGTGTCATAACATCATTATAACAAGCAATGTAATGTGTACAACATAGTCAGCACATAGCAATATGTGAACGTATGTGATTACTAGAACCAAGACTATTTGTTGTCTTTGCTTGCATATTGTTTTCATTGTCAGCTCGCACAATAGTCAAGCATAATTCCGATTATGGTCACCAAACAAATTCGATTTTTGTATTGTTCAAGAAGACATAGTTCTAATTATCAGAGGAAGATTAATTGCAACCATAAACAAATTGCGCCTACAAAGCTTCGTTTTCGCGTTTGGCATTGCCGAGCTGTTGAAGCGCGTAACTTCTGCCAGAATTAAGAGCTATTCGATCCCTGTTGGTAACTTCCAGGTTTTAGGTTTTTCTTATTTTCATCTATAACCTTAATTTTATTTGTGACTGCATGTTATAACCCTTTTATTCTTGTCATATATACTAATTTTACAGGGCAAAACAAGCAAAATATATTTTTAATTTAAACAGCCGACAAGTTATAAACTGCTGTGAGACATTTTTCTAAAGAAAAACTATACTCTGTACATAGTAATCTTAACACCCAAAGCTTACTTTCCTTACTTTCCTTGTTAATTATGTGTTTAAAAAACGGTAATCAACATAAACCAAATGAGACGGAGTATAATTGGACCAACCCTGTTTAATTTTTACTTAAATATATTCAAATTTGTGACGAAAATATCTGTGATATTTCGAAGTAAAATAATTGCTACAAATTTGTTTGAGTAACTGATTGTAGTTCGAATGACAGTGCTTTGCGTAAACTTTGTAGCAAGAAAACCAACAACGCGCCATACATATGTAACAAAGTTCTTATCGCACACTAAATATATATATGAAAATTCTAGTCTTTTCATTAGTAACAGCTAGATTGCGGGCGGCAACATCATTAGTTCAATTATTAGAGTATATATATAGTTAGTTGATCTTATGAAGAACAAGAATCCAAAATCTTTTAAACTGCTTTGAAAGTTTATTTTAAATAAATGTGCAACATAAATCAAATAATCAAGACAAATAACTACGATACTGATCTACGTTTTGAAATTATACGCTAATAAACTAAAGAATAATTAATTATAATATATAATTATTTAATTAGTATTATTTAATACTAAATTAATAATTATTCATTAATGTAGTTTAATAATAACAAAATGAAATTAATCAAGGGTTGCAATTGGAAGAAAACCAAATTATATGAAACTTAACTAAGGTTACGTAAGTAATGGCTGTAACCTAACGCACAGTACACGTTGCGAGGCGTTAAGTTAGCTCAGCTTGCCGTGTATTGTAACAACGCTTCATGGTACGTCGTAGAATTCCAAGATAGTTGAGACTTCGAACATGAACAGGACTATACTTCAAAACTTTTAAACCAAACAAATCAATTTAATAACAAAAAAATTCTCAAATTTTAGTATAAACTTCAATTGTAGTACAGACAAGACTGCCATATGTCAAAGCGGCAAAAAGGGCTAAGGTTGCCGCCTACAACAATCATGACAATCATAACTATCGACAACCTTGAAATATACGGTGATTAATTTGTTTTATTGAACAGGATTCGATAAAATTTCAACTGCATTTCTCTCCGAAACGCTACTTTAGAGTTGTATTCTTGACGATGATACTAGATGCTTCACTGGGACCGCTGGGTTTCCGCTATTTTAGCTCACAGTAACCTGAAATGTTTTTACTAATATATATTTTATTGCTGTCCATTACAAGGACAAGTATTTTGTTACACCTATTCTTATTACTATAATTATTTTATTACTGTTATTTTATTACTTCTATTTTATTTGATAGTATATAACCATAACATTAGAGAGAAAACTTGATTTCTTAATTAAATTTACTCAATAGTGCGTAAACAACAACAGAAGACAAGCCCAAAACAAATCACACAATTACATTTGGCAAAATGCAACACAATAAAATATGGGTAAAATCACATATACGCAATGTATGAAATTACTAATAGTAATAAAAATTTATTAACCCAACACAAACTGTATTCCGACAATCAACGTAACGTGTTTGGCGTTAGGCGTTGAGTCCGCCATCAGAGACCTATAAATAGACAATGGCTTACTGAAGACAGTTATGTCTTAGCTGCGCTATTTTTGTGTCATTTTTACACAAATTTATATGACCAGGGTCGTAAATCTTCCACACCAATATTTTCAATGTTGAGTAATTTATAACCTTTTTATGTGTTAAATATATAACTTTTACAGCTTCCCCTATTAATTTGTAACGGATACAAAATGAATATCGTCATAACAAAGAATCAATCATGGACGTCGCCACTGGGGAATGGGTGAATGTTGTCCAGTTTCGTTTGGCACCCTCGTTTCTTACAATTGTAAACGTAATATTTTCAATTTACAGCTGTTAGCTCGATCTTTTGTGTGGATATCCAAAATGCGGGGATAAACACAAGCTAAAATCGTGCTCCATACGTGCAATGATAGACCATAGGAGCAACATATTATATATAGCAATAATATTTGTTTTAATTTTTTGTTTTTACTAAGTATTTATGTGTATTAAAGTGCACTAAATCGGCGAATTATCATTTACATGCAATAAACTATACATACGAACTCCTGAAATTAATTACCAGTTACTATGAAAAAGGTTTTTAGCTAATAGAATGCGAACACATTGAAAATACACAAATTTCTGACTCTTAAATACTAGCGCATCACAATCGTGGAAAATTGAAATCTTAAATAGCAAAGCTAGAATCGATTCAGCAGATCATTTCGAGTCGTGTCTGTGACATTGTCACCGGGTGACGAGGGATGACCAGGTCTGATTTAGAAGCCCAGTACACCCTCCTCTTTCCTGTGCTTAGTATAACAACTGCGTCTTTTGTGGTCTTCTCCACCGCCGGCCCCGGTCTTCCGCACAGACTCAGTGGAAACTCAAATTTTGGTAAGCCGAACTTTTCGACAATGATTGGCTATAATATTTGCTATAAGATGCCAACGAAAACAGTGAGAAGTTGGGATAAGTGATTTGGGCTGCGATGTACGACACGACTTTGTAGGGTTGAAGACTAAATTTACAACATGGAACACATCAGTATATTTTTTCGCTTGTCTAACGCATTCAAGTTACTGAAAACTACTTAAAATTCGTCTAGATAAACAAACGGCTTAACGATGTTAAAATGACTGCCAAGCCACCACCAAGCGGCTTAGATATCAGTTAATTACTTAATTTTTTCGTCCAGGAGCGGTGGATGCATACTTGTGACTAATATTGAATAAAAATAGAGATATGTCTGATGTAACGCATACGAAACACATTTAGCTATGTTCTTTATCCTAGAAATAAATGCAATTGGGATAAACTCATTTAAAACATGTTAAAACAGTTCAAATTTGCACGTGTTATACAGCGGAATTGAGATATAAACTTGCGTGATCAATGAATTCGGGTAGTTTAGGATATGCTTATAGACGATTATCGAATGCAATACTTAGCATGTAAAATTTAGAAAGTGTCATAGTCATGATTTGAGTCGAGCACGAGCAGAACTGAATGTGCTAGCCACCAACTGACATTTTGAAATAATCAATTGTATATATCTTTTACAATACATATATATAATATATATATTATCGTGTACAAGTATTAAATGCAGTTGTTTGTAATATACCGGAACACAGTGATATTTACAGTAAAATTATTCATTTTATTTCACAAAACCGATTGATTTTGACTGTTTATTGCAGCGCAAACGGGACAGGCGATGGTAACATACCTTTTTAAAAACATAAACTTCCCATAGAAATGTGCAGATGCGCCAGCCTGAAACTAATGTCCACATTCATGATTTTTCGTTTCATCATATGCTGCCAATATTTTTTCACAGTAAAAGTAAGTTAGTATTTTTCCAAATTAAATATTTGCTCATGGTTAGGCAAAACCAAAAAATTGGCAAGAACTTTATCCCCTTGTAAAATATATTGGATGATAGAAAAATATCATCTTTAACTTTAACAAAATCTTAACAGTTTATTTTATGCATGAGTAAACTTAAGATGCGCCGCTAACCATCTTCTTTTGACGCCAAGTGCAAAACATTGTTACTCGGATTTCAATAGCCGAATCCAACTTCGACTTTTTTATGTTGTGTAAATATATACAAATAAATAAAAATAAATATATAAATAAACAAATAAATAAATATATATGTATAAATTATTTAATTACTAAACAAATAATTAATCAATTATAAGAAATAAAGCCTAATCAGAAAAAGAATTTTGTACTGAACACAATTCTTGCGCAGTTGGAAGGTGACATTTAACTGGTAAATCTTCAAAATCACAGCAGCGCACGCAATAAACAATAGTACATAGTTTAAGTATTTGGGGCAACTAAATTACGTGATGTTTTTGAGCGTGGGTTTGTGTCACGTCTTATATATCTATATGATTATTTATATATTAATACTATAAGTGTATCCATCTAAAATCCACAGAAGTTAACTTATATATAAAACATATATACCATATATATACAGGGCTAGATTTACCATGGGGCAAACGGGGTACGTGCTTCAGGGCCTCCACAAAAGAAGGCCCCACATTTCGCCGAAGGCAACGATAATAGTTCATTAATCTCAATTTCTGCACTATTCGCTTACAGGCCCGTTCGCTTAACTGATTAGTTTTCATTGTTTGTTTGGTTGCAGATAAACAGAGAAGACAATAACATGTACAGGTTTGTATGAACATGTTTGTTGATATGTGCGGTTTTGTATGCTTTGAGTTCCAATATAGCTATTCTGACGAGGAATATATGCGTACAGTTTGACGTCATCCGCCAATAATTTACAGTTAATGTTATTAAGTTTTGATTAACAATATCGTTAATGTATACTATAAGATGCGGAAACTGGAGACTGGGATTTTCACACGGTTCTGGCAATGCATATAGGAAAGATCCAATTGCACAAGCAAAATGCTGCGAGATGTTAAAACTGATCTCAACACTATTGTTATCTTGTTTCGCTCACTCGAGGACTTTGTCAGAAATCTGACAAACCGCTATGATAAATTTGAACAACATTGCATTGAATATATTGGTACTGCGGAATATCATACTAAAGCCAAGCGTGTGCTTCGTAGAAACGTACGACTTGATTCTTTTGATTACGGGCTAGGGGAAGAAGTTCACCAAACCCTCGTTAACAATTCCGAGTCAATGGATTTCCCGAAGTGATTAATTTGCTGCAATCTAAGCTTTCTAAATGGAAAGCTGCCTACACCCATGTTGCTGATCTCTTTGGACTTTTGTATAGTCTAGCTGAGACTGAAGATGTTACTTCTAATGCTGCGAAACTGGTGCAAGCTTATCCAATTGATTTGGAGAACAGCTTGGGGGATGAACTAACGCAGTTCAAATTAATAGTCACATTATGCATGGACGAACGACGAAAGAATTGCTCTCTAGAGGCGTTCAAGTATCGGCTGATAATGAACAAGAGATTGCAAGCTGTATTCCCGAATGTTGAAATCGATCTTCGCATATACTTGAGCATGATGATCTCTAACTGCAGCGGCGAGCGCAGTTTTTCCAAGTTGCGACTCATCAAAAACTACCTCAGGTCAATCATGGAATAAACTGAACTGAACGGCTGAACTGGATGATCATCATAAGCATCGAAAGTGACATTCTCAGAGATATCCATTTTAATGACAGTATTTGCTGCCAAAAAGCCACGAAAAGTACATTCATCACGTGTCTGAACTATTGCTGTAGTTGATTAGGGTCTTTTCTTTTAGACCCCCAGCCCGAATTTGGCCAATTTTGAAGATACAGAGCTGATTTTGATATCAATCGATTCAGCTCAATGAGGCGGTTCAGAAAATACTCATTTTACCAATATCGCTGAAATTTTTTTCGATTTTTTGAGGTTCCAATGGTCATTCCTTGGGAACCCAAAAAAATTTCTTCGAATTATGGTCATGTTGGGTACCGTTCGATTCAGTTTGATAACAGAAATCTAAAGTGTGATTTTATTGAAATCTACGCCACCGATAAAAAGTTATAAGGGCCTAAGTAACCCTGAGGGCGGAAATAAATACGGGCCACGCCGTTCTCGATATACTAAGCCTAAGCCTTAGTCTTCGCCTACGCTAAGGTCCTTATGGACTAAGCTAGGGCCTAAAAGAAAAGACCCACGAACTGAGTTAACGCACGACCTTGTACTGTCTTAAAGTGCCGTAGAGCGAGGACCGCATGCGTTAACCGCTAACAAGAAAAACACAGTGCCCAGACCAATTAGGTAAGTAACGTTGCGATGTATAAATTTCTGAAACCATTAGTCAACTTTTACTTCATCTTCATTCACGCGTTTTATTGTTGAATAGGCACCAAATATAGCTTTTAAAGATGATTAGCAGTTTTCCACTGCATCGTTTACGTACTGAATTTATTATGAAAGTGAATGTTTGCTATTTCGTTATAAGAACACAAAATATGTATGCACCGCAAGAATTCGAAAATATTTTGAACAGTTTGTACTTTTGTAGTTATTTTAAAACGTCGGATTATTATACGGCATATAGTTCTAGGAGTATATATAGCTTTGCCGGCGGGTGTAAACTCTAGATTTTATCTTTTTTTGGGGGGGGAGAGGGTCCAGGGTCTATATCTGTTATATTACATCGCATACGTGTTTGTTGGGGTGCGAGGATACCCTTCGTGATGGACGCACCCTTCCTCACGATCTAGCCACATTTTGCCACTCCACGCCCTCTCCACAGCGCACGGGGATCGCGCGAAAAAATTTAGAATTTTTGGTATAATTTATGCAACTTTATGACAAATTGGCAAAAATCGGGGAAAATTTACAAAATACGGGAAAATTAGCAACGTTTTAACAAAACTTTAGTTGGAGGGGTCCATGAATACTACGCATTTTCCTTCTCGGCGCCATAGTAGTCGCTTGGGCACCTATTGTAGCACTCAATAGTCTCACTCGGGCGGTCTCACTCTAACACTTAGCAGTGTCACATATGTACCATTCTCACTTGGACAGTCACTGAGGAGTCTCAGTTGGGCACTGATAAATCTCACTCGGACACCGAAAAGTATTACTCGGGTACTACGTATATGTGCATTTCGGAATTTTGTTGCAGCATCGGCTTCGGCTGTGTACTCTTAGTATTTTTGCTCACATGCCTTAAAGATAGCAGCAGTACAGTCTCATTTGTTAGAGATACATGAATTATAGCCGTTTACAACCGTTTATTAAAACAAGTAAAATGCGCAATTTAAGCGCTGTTGACTTTGTCGAGAAAAAGGAAAAGGTCAACACAAGGATTGAAACACTCACTTCTTCCCGTTGTACCACTCGGCTATTTACACATCTAAGGAAACGCGTTTGTTATAACAATCTGCTAAACTGAATGTAACATATTTTTTCATTAGTCCGTCCCGGCTGTCAAACCCTGAGACATCGCCACTTCCGGCTCGTACAAACATACTAGCATAGCTATTTATTTTATTTATGAAGGGCTGGATGTGGTTTTGCCTTTTTGTGACGAGCCAGAATTGACCCTGTGACAGAATCCGGCCTAGGTTGACACATTTTAAGGTAAATAATCCATTAACGTGAGGTATCCTTCAACCGCAGGTTCAGGTGAATAGCATATGTATGTCTAAATCTATAGAAATTGCATATATATACATGCGTATATAATTAGTTTTACAAAATCAATAGTAAAAGTTAATATGTAGTGTATAAATAGTTATCAAGTGTATTTGTAGTATAGTATAACCGTTGGTGTTATATCTTCGCTTACTTTTAATTGATATGACATTAAATTTAATAATTACGTAATCGCTGCTCATTAATAATACGGCTTCCGACAAAGGAAAATATGAGGATCTCAACCGACAAAGGCGTCGCTTGAAAAACACTGATATAAACAGTCAAAATTCCCAATTTCGCCGTTCGTTGCATTTTAAAACAAGCAAACGCAGTAATTACATAGCTAAACATCAGAATGAAAATCAAATAGGATATATCGCTGTTCTTGTTTTCTGTGACGCATAAAATTACTGGCGGCAGCAAATAAAACAATAATTAAATAAGTTCGAGATTCATTCTAAGGCTTTTAAATTGTTTACACTTTTAGTATTGTTAATGTTTTGAATGCAACCTTAACTTACATTTTTTGCCACTACCCTTCACCACAATACCAAGGCAGGAAAAGCGTATATAAATACTAAATTTTGCATATCTTGATGAAATTTTGAGAAACGACGGTCTAACCAAGCTCTTTCGACGCAGAATATTTCGCTGTATAAGGCAGGTATTTTATGTCATTTACTGCCAACCCTGAGATACAGTGTTTTGTCTGTTCACGGCAACATATAGTTACGTTTTTAGAAAAAATGAGGCGCTAATCAAAGCTGTTAGTGTAAATAACTTTTAAACAATCTCTAACTGGCGTCGATCTAAATAGATTTCTGCAACAAGTTGGATCGAAACCATTACATAATCACATGTATGGATATTTACATACTTTTTATACCATTATATTAAGAAAATAATATTTGCCAACTTATAAACTTTTATGCTGACTGGTGCTTGCATTTATTGCTTTTATTTTTTTAGTAGTAAATCGTTTATTACCGGTCATTGGATGTTGCAGCTCGAAGGGTTTTGCATCCGGAGTTAAGTCCATCATAGCGAGCCCAACCATTAAGGAATAGCCTGACTGCAACACCCTCTGCCAGCCTTATTTAGACAATATAAAAAATACATAGATATAGTAAACATGACAATATCAACAGACCAGTAAATAAACGAAATATAAGCCAGAAAAAGGGGTCAATCCTCTTACATTTCTGATTAAAGGTTTGGATCAAATTTCAGAAATTTTGATAAATCCAATTCATCAAGTAGTTTTTTAAATCTGTCTGGACTACTGGCGTTAAGTAATGGTCGATTCATTACCATGACTGGTAATTGGCTCCATACATTCACGACTCGCACGCTCAGAAAATGACCCAGAAAGTTGGTTTTGTGCTGTGGTTTCTTTATTTTAAGATGATGACCTCTTGTGTAATTGACACAAGGCCGTTCGAAAAGATCCTTATATCCAGTAGAAAAATTTTTAATTGATTTGAAAATCAGTAGTAAATCAGCGTGCAGATGTCTCAACTCCAAGGGATTTAGGTTAAGATATTTGAGTCTATCTAAGTATGGAGTGTGCGGTAGGCCTGATCGGGCGAAAATACGTCTAGTGAAGTATCTTTAAACAGTTTCCAGTTTATCAATGTTTCCTACTGCACATGGAGACCACGCAGGCGATGCATATTCTAAAATGGGAATTACATAAGACATATACGCAGTCAATAGCACATGAGCATTACAGTTTATAAAACAACGAAATAACATGTTAATAATGCGATAGACCTTTTGACATATAATGTTGCAGTGAATGTCTCGCTTCAGCAGCTTTTATTATTTCTACAATATATATACTTCCCAAACTTTTCAGCCCAAATTCATATAAAATGGAGATTGGAAACTGTGATTTTTCTCATTTTAAGACCGTCAACATTTTAAGTTGTAACCGTTTTCATTAGATCAAAACTGCAATGCTGTCGGCTAAACACCTGTGCACCTACAATCTACAACTTTTAAAGAGTTTAAAAATGTCAAAGATGGGAAAATTTCAGACTTTTGGATATAAGAGTTTCTTGGTTGTTTTGGTTACATGGTTGTTTAACCGTTAGATAGCGTGGTTTAATTTTTGACACCTACACAGCATATGACCACTAACGATGCAGCCGGACCGCTACGGAGGACCTTCCTACCGTATCGGCCCGCCCTTAATTTAAAATAATCTGTATAAATCTGCATATTTCAATATAGTTTCACTTTTAGCAAACTTCTGCGGTTAAGGATGACAAATAGGAGTCATCGTTGAGAAAATAGGGTCCTTCCTTTCACTATGTTGTTTTGGAAACCCGGGAACCCCAAAGAGTGAACCTAAACAACGGCGGTCCGGACTGGCCCGCCATTGACTGCACCGAACCTGTTTCTGTGAGCTGAAGTTGGATCGCTAAACTTTTGCAAGCCGCACAGGGATGCTAAATTTCTAAATTTTGGCACCGAAAAGTAGAATTCTACATTTTTCCAAACTAGTTGCAAGAAATAGCATAGGTATATAAGTGTTCTATAAGGGTCAAAGCTCCGGTTCCATAACAGCCCCCCGCCAATTCAGGTACCGCATCTCCCCTTGCGCAGGGCTCTGGGCAATTAAGCGCACGGTCTAACGCTTTAACGTTTATTAAGCATGTCAAATATTACAGTAAAAAGATAAGTATTGATTTCAGTATATATAGATTATATATGGCAAAGTGTTATTTGCTTAATATAGTTATATCGGAAAGGGAGTAAATACTTTTTGCATTTGATTATAGGTTTTGATCAAATTGTAAAAAAAACTGTTTCGATCGACGTCATTTAGGGCTTGTTTAAACTCATTAATATTATCAGCTATAGTTAGTGCATTATAGTAGCAATTTCAACATTTGCACTAATTAGTATAACCCAACCGCGACGATAACCCCCTAAGCCGACGGACCTTGAACACCAAGGATTAATAGATTTCTTAGGTTGTTGAATACTGTGAACACAATTGTACTTGACATATATTACCACACACGGTAAGGATTCGCAAGGTTAACAATAATGATTGAAATGATGATATGTTGAAATTTGAGATTTCTAAGTTGAACTAAACACTAAAGTTGTCTGGTAATTGGAGGACTAAATATAGGATATTATCGTTCCGATATGTGCCATAACTGGCAGTAATGTTATCCTTATTGTATTGCTGGCCTTTGAAGAAAGCTCAAGAATTTCACTTAAGTTCGAAATATTCGCTGAGCGCAGATCATCCACACTTACGAGTTACTAGTATTATAATAAACTAAGTTTAATAAAACAAGCATTAGAAAGAGACTAAACCAAAGTTGGAACAAATGAACCTAACTTAACTAAGTAATCTATTGTAATGTAGAAATACTTTAAGATTCAATTTTTAACATAGTCCACTTTACTAGAGGTAGAAATAATCGAAACCGCGTGTCACGGCCAAACATCTCGTGATGACATGGGCAACGTATAATCATAATGTTTTAATCAACAACGACGCCAATAGAGGAGTCTTCTGACGTCAAACAACTTCTAACACACAGCATTTATATACTTCGAAAGACTGCAAAAATTTTAAACATACATTTTGTGTGCAAACTGTCAAAGAAATACAGATAATAAACAGTTAACAAATTCGGTATTAACAAAACGAGCGACCGCCGACTATTGAAAACGTTTATTAACAATTCAACGAAATTAGGAAAAATTGTTCTGACAGTTTGGAATATTTCGTTCAAAGACGTGTTGAAGAAGTTTCAGACGTGATATGCGACGCAAACTTAGTCGAAGGCATGAAGTAGTCCGATGTGAAAATGTAAAGAAGGTTCAAACAGAATTATTTAGTAAATACAATTTTGGCTTTCTTTAGATAAATTATTTTAAAGCCATCTTGATTTAGATATATATTAGGAAAATCCAGAAATTTTGCAAGAACTTATAATCAGATGTAAGTGGTTTTCGCTCCCTTTCTGATTTCCGTTTTATTAGACAAATTTATTAAAACGTATGATTATATAACAGTCTGTATGTACTGTATATAATAGCATCGTTGTTTTGTTATGAATAAAAGATACGTTATTTTTGCGTTACAGAGCGTTACGTAAAGTAAAAATATCGCAGTTGGGTTTACCTAGTAGGTAACTGTCGAATTGACTAGTGTAATGCACTGTATAGTGGTCTACAGTCAGTCTACCTTCCGCCGCTTCGTCGTCTTCTGCACACTGCGGACAGAATAGTTTCCAGTACTCGGCGACACATATATGCCGCGTCTCGACGCAACTACATTGGTTGCCACCAGATCAACAAATTAAGTACAAGTTACTTCAGCTCATTTACAATGCGTTAAGTTGTAACACCCTATCTCATATTGTTGATATGCTAAACCAATCGTCAGCAGCCCGGCTTGCCAAAGAACGAATACTCTGAATCGACGTAACAAGAAACAATAGTTTTTGTTTTCTGGGACCATCGGAATGCAACACCTTACCAAGTATTTTACGAATTCCAAACCTTGATTTATCGGAATTCAAATCTAAACTGAAAACTCATCTGTTCCTGGCTACCTGGCGATGAATTTTTAAATAATTGTGCTTCTGTTCTTTGTGTACTGAACATGTAATATGATATGAAATACATAAACTAAACACTTAGCACGAACCGTTTGGGTTCTACAATTTTCAGGTCATATGTTCAACCTGAAGTATGCCTTTATTGTGATCGATGCTTCTATAGTTCTGCTCATTAATATTTGTGAACCTGCATTATCTCGACTTTGGCACATAAATTCATGTTTGTAATAAACGACATAGCTAGGACTTCACTCACTTTTTCTTAATGCGTGTTAGACCCATAACGCGTTTTCATGTTAGGAGCTCAATTTATTTGTGTGGAAAAAAAAACGGCTGTAAATGTAAAAACTCAGGTACCGGCGGAAGTTGAACATTGACCTTTTAAACTTGGAGGACGGGAGAACGCTCTAGACCACTCCGCCACTTTTCAACAAACGAGTAGTGCATTTACATTGCAAGGCATTTAAAACTGTGGTGCGATTTTCACAAATAGGTTTGAAATGCTGCAGATATTTTCAGAGGCGCAGCAAGCGGGGAAGGGGGGGCCGGTCCCCTCCAGTTATCGCAGTGGTGGGGACCTCTTCAGTGAGGTCCCCCACTTTTTGAGATACAGGATATTATAGATATTATCTATGAAATGCTGCAGATATATTCAGAGGCGCAGCAAGCGGGGAAGGGGGGACGGGGGGGACCGGTCCCCTCCAGTTATCGCAGTGGTGGGGCCTCTTCAGTGAGGTCCCCCACTTTTTGAGATACAGGATATTATAGATATTATATATTATATATATTTAGGTTATTTTCATTATCCCCCAAGCCCGAATTTGGTCCATTTTGAACATACAGAGCTGATTTTGGTATCAATAAATTCAACTCGATGAGGCGGTTCAGAAAATACACATTTTACCCATATCCCTGAAAATTTTTTTTCCGATTTTTGAAGTCCCAATGGTCTCCCCTTGCGAACTCAAAAATTTTTTTCTCCGGAATATGGTCCGCACATGACTTATGCGAAAATTTAGCGAAAATATAATGCATGCCATGCCGTTCTCGATATACTAAGCCTAAGCATTAGTCTTAGCCTAAGCTAAGGTCCTTATATCAGACATACGCTAAGCTTAAGCCTAAGTCGGGGGGCTGCCGCCCCCCGAAGCCCTAGCTCTAAGCTGTTACTTTTTCTAACGTTGTAACGTACAGCCCCTCAGGGTTACTTGGGTCCCCATAACTTTCTAACAGTGGCGTAGATTTCAATATACTACATACCAGTAGATTTCTCTCATCAAGCCGAGTCGAATGGAACCAGTTTGACCACATTCCGAAGAATTAAATTCTTGGCTTCCCAAGAGCGAACCACTAACGCCTCAAAAAAAAAGAAAAAAATTTCTCAGGGACATAGGTGAAATGGGTATTTTCTGAACCGCCTCATCGTGCTGAATCGATTGATACCAAAATCAGCAATGTATCTTCAAAATGTACTAAATTCGGGCTGAGGAAATAATGGAAAGGAACCTATATTTATTTCAGAAAAAAATTAATAAGTAACAGGGGCGCACCAAGACGAGTGGCGAAGGCTGCGGGGCGCCCCGGTATACATTTCGGTAAAAATCGATAAAAATATATACAATTTTTTTCTTATGGTGTCACCTAGGGTAAACGCAACTGTAATAAATAAATTGTATACGCTAATAGGGAATTATAGATCTATAAGAAATGAAAAGATTTTATATTATATCGTACACCACGACTCAGTATAACTGGAGCCGTGGTAATGCTCCAGTAACCTATCTATACACACGCTTTCCTTCTCAGCCACCGCAAGGCCTTACATACGAAAGCATCCTCGTAAAGCCATCTAGGTTATGATAATTCTGTTCAGGAATGGATATGGGTGACCTAGCAATGACCCTCGACTCACGGTGACCCATAGAGATTTGAACCTACAATATTTTGCAGACTCACCGATGATCTACAGATAAAACAGTGGTCCACCAGTGATCCACCTAAAATAATATTGCTAGTACTCGCAAAAACGATGTGCTTATGTCAAGGCCGCCAAACTGCTTCAGTTTTGTGTATATCAATGCAAGATGCTAGGTTAAATCGCAAAATAGCGAGCACGAACAGCACCTGTGCGTTGTTGCAGCGCAAGTCGTATACGCGTACTGAAGGAAAAATCGTAATTTGTTCGCGTTCATAGCTTTTACGATCGTGACCTGACTTGACAAAAGAACAGCATAGTTGTAGGCAACTAAAGTGGACTCACGTAATATTGCGGAGGCAAATTTTCACAATCTCGCATTGCCAAATAGAACGCCGAAATCAGACTTTTACCGCTGTGTGAAACAAATGACAAATCACCAACCTAAGCAGGATTACTGATCAAATGTCTAAGCTTCCGCGCGGTTTGATCCTTTATACAAACGTGTGGTTCTGTTCACTCACATTATGCACATGTTATTTATATTATACTATTAGTTTATACGTTTTAGTAAGTGTGAGCTTTATCACAGCTACGTAAATACGTTAGTAGTACTAGCGCTAACCACGGGCTACGGACGGAGTGGGCCTTCGGCCTTTGGCGTCCGTGAATCGTCCGTTCACCCAGCTTCGCAGTATTTTGTGGCCACTGGATATTCCGCAAACGGGCGTCTTCACTTGCCATACCGGGTAAATAAATATTTATATCTTTTATATAAATTTTTCTGCTTCGGCCTATTTCACGGCCACAAGAGTTTGGCTAGCGCGAGTCCTCACTTCTCCTTCTACTAAATATATATTTATGTGTATTATATAAACGGAGAGGCGCACCCAGAATTTTGGTAAGAGAGGGGCCTGCTGAAAATTTTGTGCAGAGGGTGGGTCGGCAAAATTTTTTACGTTTTTCATACTAGAAAATAAATAATTTTGTACTAACAGCTTCAACTTATGACTATGCATCATTATGTAAAAGAATTTATTAGCTCTGCGTTGTGATATATCTAGGTATATCAAGGTGGTTTCTATTGGTTAGCCAATAATTTAATAGTGACGTTAAACCCAATGCGTCCCACCGCAGCGAAGCATCACATTTTATAAACGGCGAATGTAACCCCGTTTCTGCATAAATTTGAAAAATTAGTATACACTAACCAACAGGAATTTTAATGTTGGAATTTTCACTATATTTGCATTTCGGACATGATATCACAAGCTCGAACATAAATCTAGGGGACCTGCCCCGGATGGTACGACAAATAAATATATAAGGCAGTTTATACCCAATCAATTTGAATATTATTTGTTTAGCGTCCTTACTATGTCTTGGGCTTTATCGTCTCAATTTCACAAACAAATAAGCGAACAAATAAACAAACCATATATACATATTTGAATTTCCGGAGTGGTACGTTCGTTTTGGAAAAAGAAAAATGTCAATTTTTGAATTGGTTCTGGAAACAGCATGGATTGGTTCTGGCAAAATTAGCTCCTATTTATTATAGAAAACGGAACCCGACAACGAATAACTGTCGCCGTAATAGGTTATCACGATGGTAAAATATTGGATAAATCCATGTGTTTCGTAATACTACAACGCTATGAAATCTGAAAGTGAATTAATGTAAGCTTCAGTTGCAATAACGACTGAGATCATGTTGGCCTTTATGTCAGGCTTATTTTTTATTTAAGTGCGTCTATTGCAATCGTGACATCATCAAGATTTGTAGTATTTGAATATGATTGACCATTTCTTAGTGGTAACGATGGCTGTGCGAAACTTTTTAGAAGCTATAACCTGCACATAGGGCCAGATAAAATACTCGTGACAATCAAGCATGTTTAAGCTGAAACTGCCCACAATGCTATGTGGTTAACAGAACTAATATTGTGCATATCGAAAACACGGTCGATTTCATTGACAAAATAGTTACCGAAGACGTGCCAAATCATAGAAAACTTAAATCCCCAAAGATCAATTATGGTTTTAACGTGACAAATGGGCAGTAAATATTTGAACCAGAATTGTTTACGAAAAAGAAAACTTATCATATGCATTATACTACAGATTGATGCTTTTTACGTGGTATGGTTCCACTGATCGAATATGTACCGTAGAGATATAACTTGAATAAATCATTAAAAACAGAACAGAATGATTATAGTCGGGCTAACGTATCAAAGAATATGTCACACAAATAAAAGAGATGACACAAAATTGGTACAAGGGCAAAGTAGGTTGCACAAAAGTAAACTACCTAGCACACCAGTAAAGAGGTAACTAAAGTTGCTGGTACAATGGTTAAGAAGGAGGTGCAAGATTAAAGCATATAGCTCCAGAGTAAAATAGATAACACAGGATTCAAGTACGTAGCATATGACAATTAAAGCAGGCGCACTGAGTGATACCTTATTCCTTTGAACATTGCGAAGAACATTTCGATTAATATTCAACCCTAAAATTCTTATCAATTTCCAATATGCAATATGAGGTGATCTCAAATCATACATTCCGAAGTAGGTGCTCAGGGAGCGACCTGCTTGCGTCTGGGACAACCCTGCAGGCGCGAGGATCGCTTTGCTATAAATTGATAAAATATAAGTAGGGCGAAAATTGGTACAATTCGGTGTAAAATCCGCAACAATGGGTCCTTGACGGGCGGTTGTCAACATTTTCCACCACCCAACTGGAGGTCTTCCTCCAGGGGCTCTACCCCTGAGACGATCCTTGTGTCGACCTGGCCACCCCCATAAGACCTCGGAGAGTCAGCATGTACGCTTTTAAATATATATTTACAGCGGTTTTGAAACAAACCGGGTTCAATTACATAGTCCGTTCTATGCAATAATGCATTTTCTTAGTAAAACAGTTAGTATAATTATGTCACTTTTACGCAGACAATGAATTGTTATAAAGTGCTAGTAGCACCCGTTACTGAGCAATTCTACCCAGAAAAAGGATCGGACTGGCTCAATATTGATGAAAACGCATTTCTTCAATGACCATTTAAATGTAGTTGAATTATAATAATTTTTTAGAAAAAATGTCAAACTTAATAGAGTTTACCAGCATAGCGCTGGGCTACATTTACCAACAGGAGTTCCCAAATGACCGGTCTTCTTGAATGAAGTAGATACTACACCCCAGCAATAATATATCTCCGTGAACTATGTTAACAAAAACCAATTTCCTACCTCATGATTCATAGATTGTATTTATTTGAAAAAAGACATCATTAGAGTAAGCAAAAAACAAGCAAAACCAATACACCAATAATTCATTTCGCTTACGTAGTTTTCATGACTCACTTGGCAAAAATTATCTATAGACACAGATATATACTTTTATGTGGACATTAGGAAGTCTTAATCATGGTATTAATCTAGATACTTAAATTTTTAATATGTTACACATTATGTAAAAGATTAAGTGATATAAAACTTTTTCCTATAAAAATATAAAATACAGGACGTATTTATTATTAATGACAAATTTTCGAATGGATAGCAATAAAAATAGCTAGGTATTCGCAACGTGTCTATATGTTGTGTTTAGAACGAAAAGAGAAACACATACACATAGTTTTCTTAACAAAACACCAACCGTATCCGATTCTACAGCTCAAGTTCGAATCTTTTAACCAGAAGGCCTGAAGAATGACGCCCAGCTACCCGATCCGTGGTATCTTTTGACATTTCGGATGGTTCAGTTGAGTCATATTGTATTCAGCATAATAGGGCGATGCACCGAATAATCATAGTTGCAAAAATCAGTAACACTTGCGCTACCTGTACCTGCCAGAAAACACAGACATGTGACATAAATGTTAGCAAAAATTGAATATGGGTATATAAAGATTTTGCAAAATTTCCTTTTCAACAAATCCTAGTTCCTGTTCGCTGACCCATCTGATGTTTCTGTATTTGTCACTGATTAGCAATAAAAGCAAATAAGATAAATAAGAGTTCCGGATGTAACATAAACAGGTTTTGCTAGATAAGCCGTCAAATGCACATGCTCCCTGAATACGAAAAATATGCAGTTTATTAAGCCTACAAATCCAATGTGTGTATATACTTATGGCGTAGGTACGATTAGTTTAGCTTACGATCATAAACGCAGTGCTGCTTTATCCAAAGCATATTGGTACTACTGCACCATTTAAACCAAAAACAAAATAACCAAGCAACTTCTTAATAAACTACATCGTTCAACTGTCACACACCTCGTTCACGGCGTGAGAGTGTCATTTCCAAAAAAAACAGACAAAACCTAACAGAGCCATAAAATCGATTAAATAAAAGGTTTCACGGGCTTTTAAAGGCAAATAAAGTAGTTCATTAAATTACACCAATTCACTTACACACGCACATAAATTGCCAACTGAAAATATGATAAAATAATATGGATCTTGTGAGTTCTTTGGAATAAAACTAAAAGTAGCTATATATTGATTTTAGGTAAGCAGACAAGCATAGTTTGATATATCTGAACTGAAGCCCGTATATGTTACTTCTGCGATAAAAACGGCACAACGTCACTTTTGGTTGATTCCATAAAGATTATTAGCTAACTCCACCTAAAAATAATGCTTAAAGCCAGCGTTAGCTTAACAACTTCGCTGTTCAGTTTTGGCCCAAAATTTTCAAACTAGAGTTCATAGGCTCTCGGCTTAAATTACAGCTCCAAAGCTATATTTTAAAACTCAGCTTATTGTTCTGGTGATTCAGCAGACACTATGATTGTTCGAATCGCTACGTAAAAAGGGACATAACTGCCGCGGTAGTTACGAGACTATGGACTTCCCGTTTGTAGTTTCCGGGGGTGCTGTTTAGGTGTTCGGCTCCTAGTTTTGTCGTCAGAAACCACGATATCTTTGCACATTTATAATAATAATCTCAACCGTGGGTCCCCCGTTTTCAGCTCGTGCTGATTTTAAAATCTGATACGGACCACCACCATACTTTTTAGGTTAGGATTACTCTCGTGTGTGCAATGTGACTAGTATAACCAAATTAAGACTATAAAACAACCACGTCAGAAACCTCATTTCCATCAGTCTTTCGTTTTGCATGTTGTACATTATTTCATCGTGTGTGTTCTACATTCGAGCGTTAAAACTCAATAATATACGACAACCACAATTATACTACTTCAACAATAAATATATGGAATAAGTATAATAAAAATATGTCTATATTGTAAATAGCTTTTACGCTCACTCGCCAGAAACGCTTTATTACAGCAATATGTATTGATAATAGAGCCACAAGGAATGGAAACAACAAAAAATATGCTTGAAACGCCACACATGAAAGGCTTGTGTATTTACTTTATTTGTTTGCTTATCGCAGTACATATCGATATCCACAAGATGGTACTAGTCGTAGGTAAGGTTTTTGTGGTTCCTACTTTATGAACGTTATTCTTTGAGCCACGAAGTGTAAACGGTCTAAAATACTAATTATTTACATATAAATATATATTATATTATACTATAATATATTATATTATACCATACTATAATAAATGTCATGGGTGTCCATAAGTGGCGCAAGGCTTGGACTCACCAAGGCCATATTTATACCTGTGCCCCCTGATGCCGCTTCTTTACAGACACAGGGAAAATTGCAGCAAGTTCACCGAGATTTACCTTAGCAGAGTTTTAACAAATAGCACTATACATGCTTATAGCGTTGGTGGTGGTATACCACCCTAAAACTCCGACCCGTGCACCTTCCCTCTCCCATTCCGGTTACCCCTGATACGTCACCATACCCTCTCCCCGCAGGTGTTGCATAGGTGTTTTTGCGGAGCCGAAGGCACCGCAACCCTCAGCCCGCGTCTATAACCCCCCGGGACTCGGCTGTCCACCTCCATTGGGACTTCGGACCTCGGTCCATGTGTGAATTACAACAAAATTTTTTGTAAAAAATATGAGTCAAAAAATTTGACTCTTCCACCACCGACCTGCTCCCCTTCGGATCCGTACAGCTGGAGCCATCAACTTCCTAAGCCTAATTACCTTCGATCCCTATGTATAATATGTATTATGATATATTTAATGTTTAATACTATGTATTAATGTTTGAGTTGCTAGAAAATACGATTCTCTGCACAACTGCAACTTGTTAAATGTCATGTCGGTCAGAACTGATGCTGCGGCACTGGGATCGGTAGCACCGTTGCTTAGAAGCGCTCTGACAAGTAGCTTGACACGTTTAACAAATTTACAAAAAATTTTAAGGTAAAATTAGGGAAAATGGGAAAATTATAAGGAAAAATTAGAAGACGCAAGAAATTTTAGTCACCACATGGTCTACGTCGCTCCACGCCTCCTACCCCCTCGCAGAGACCAGAGACTGTCACAAGAGCGGAGCCGCACTCGACTTTTTACTTTCAAACGTGAAAAATAATTAACTGGAGAGGTTTAAACGACGCTTTTAACGACGGTTTTAAACAGCTTGCGTCGCCCCTGCCGAAACTATCCATCCATCCTAAGCCGACGAACCTTGGAAGCTCATGATGAATACATATATACATATACTGAGAATCTATTTGGCGACGTCTGTCTCCTAAAACGCGACACCTTCATTGACGATTCTCCGACCAGCAATTCATCCATTGAAATCGAAAAATGCACTGACACAGCAAAATCTATAATATTTACATTTTAACTTATTTTAGCCGAATATAACCTGCTTTGGAATGAAATAATATTTACCTACTTGGTTATTTTCGCTTTTTCCATATCTTAACTGTCTCGAATTTGCAATCCCTATTTTATAAGTCACTAGATGCTTCCCTAGAGCCGTTCGAGCCACAACTTGAATCCTGCTTTATATACCTAGTCAGAAGGCGCGGAAGTTCTCTGGAAAATGTACCATCTAACAGCGATAGAATAAGAAGCATCGGTCACCTCACAATGAAGGGATATATAGATCATGGATGTCATTATTAGCGTGCTGAACTGGGCTAGGACACTGAACACTAGTCAAATTGGAGCAAGCATTAAGCAGTTATGGCAAATGCATTTTTTGTCTACATTGATTAATCAAGTTTAAAGTTCGAAATAATATTTGTTAGTTGACCATGATACAGGAATAGTCTGCTGGTTGAGTGCGGGCGATACTTAAAATGTATGCAACGCCCAAGCGTAATATAAAGCTTTTCCTCAACAAGTCACGTCCTTGCTTCCTCATGGTGCAGGCTAGACTCGGCTGAAAGGACCTCTGGCGACAGGCGGGTTTTGGGGGCCTGCAAATAACCCAAACCCCACTGCCTTGTGGGCTAAGGATTTTGTCCCAAGGCTAATGGTTGGTGGACCCTAACAGGAAAATCACCTAGTGTTAGACAAACCATGATAAAAAGTCAACTGCTGCCTTGTGGTTACAGGCTTTTTGGCTAAAGGCTAGGGCACCGGTTATAACTGGTGGAGGTTTAGATGTCAGATGGAGACGACGCATCGGTCGAGCCTTATTTAATCGGTCGTTTCTCATGCAACTTACATTCAAAACCAAGCTAGAGCGTCCCGAGGCGACGCGCATCTCCCTCGGCCGAGCGGCGTGACAAGTGAGCAAGGGCTACCCGCTAATCATGGACGGAGCGGGCTAAGGAAGCGAGCCCACATACGGCTAGGTACCATCAATATCGGTACGATGACTGGACGAAGTAGAGAGTTCACAGATGTTCTGAAGAACTATAGTATCGATATAGCATGCGTCCAGAAGAAAGAATGGGTCGGTGCAAAAGCGAATGATATCGGCGAAGGTTACAAGTTATACTACAACGGTTTCCGAAATACTAGAAAAGGCCCATGTCAACTTTAGGGGCCTGACGTTGTAACGTTAAAAAAAGAACAGCTTAGAGCGGGGGGTTCGGGGGGCGGCAGCCCCCCGACTTAGGCTTAGGCTTAGTACATGGCTCATATAGGGACCTTAGCTTAGGCTAAGACTAAGGCTTAGGCTTAGTATATCGAGAACGGCATGGCATGCATTATGCTTCGGCCCCTAAAGTTGACATGGGCCCTAGAAACGATGTGGGCGTGATCGTCAGCGACAAACTATAGGACAGTGTCGTCGCTGTTAGCAGGGTGTCGGATCGCCTCATATCTGTTAAATTGGACACTGACTCAACTATCATCCAACTAATCTCATGTTATGCTAATTAGACGAATTTTACTGACGAAGATAAAATGCGTTCTGGGAAAGTCTAGACCGTCATCTTGGCCTATACCCTCCGGGCAACCACGTCGTAATCGGTGGCGACTTGAATGGACACGTTGGGCGTGAACGTCATGGCTATGAACGGTTCCACGGTGGGCAAGGGTATGGAAGCCGCAACGATGACGGACGTCGTATACTCGATTTTGCAGAAACAAACGATCTGACTGTGGCTAACACATTCTTTAAGAAGCGAGAATCTCATCTGGTCACCTATGACAGTGGAGGACACACCACACAAATAGATTACTGGTTGATTCGTCGACGGGACCTGAATATAACGAACGATGTGAAGATCATTCCCTCAACAAACGTCGCACCGCAACATCGGCTGCTCACGGTAAACATCAAACTTGCCGCTGGACAAATCAAGCGGCCACGGATAACGGCGATCGAGAAAATCAAATTGTGGAAAATACCTGAATGCAAGAATCAACTGAGGGATTCATTGAACCAAATTTCAATCAATAGCAATCAGCCCTCGACATCTGGAATAGTTTGGCTACCCAGGTCAGGGGCCGCTATTCAATGGTTTTCGGAAAAACCAAGCCCCGTAGGCGATATATTGACAAGCAAATTTGGTGGTGGAACGAAGATGTACAGAAAGCTATTAAGGAGAAGAAATTTGCGTACAAACGGTGGCTGCAGTCTCATACCGACGAAGATTTTCAGAGATATAAAGTCCTCAAGTCTTCAGTGAAAAAAGCAGTAGCTAAAGCCAGGTCAGCCCACTATGACCATGTCTATGCGAATTGGATACACGTGATGGTGAGGTTAAGATCTAACATCTAGCTAATGGTCGACGCCTCTCTACTCAAGACATAGGGCAGATCAGGCACATCAAGGATGTTCAACAAAACGTGCTGCGAGAACCTGCTATCATTTTGAAGCGATGGAAAGACTATTTCAGTGCTATGTCTAACGAAGAGTTTCCGCATCCACCAATTGACTGTTTAGAACCAATCCTGGGCCGGTGTCGCCGACCAACGCTGCAAAAGTTGACGCCGCACTTAAAAAGATGAGGAATGGGAAGGCAACTGGGCCTGACCATATACCCGCCGAGGTATGGGGAATATCCGACCGTTGTGGCCCTGCGACACTCGCCATGCTATTTAACCGCATTGTGGAGGAAGGAGAAGCTCCCACGGATTGGTCAAATAGTGTAACTGTACCCATGTGGAAAGGCAAAGAAGACGTGTAAGAGTGTTCCAACTATAGCCCTATAAGGCTTCTGTGTCACACGTTGAAAATTTTCGAGCGCATTATACACAACCGCCTTCGAGAAATTGTGAAAATCAAGTCAAACCAGTGTGGCTTTGTCAAGAGATGTGGGACAATCGACGCTATTCATGCTGCCCGTTTGCTAGTAGAAAAACCCCGCAAGAAGAATCAAACGGTGCACATAACGTTCCTGGATCTCGAAAAAGCTTTCGATAGAGTTCCTCATAGTTTGATCTGGCAGGCATTGCGCAAACATCACGTCCCTGAAGCCTACGTCGACTGGATGAACTTTCTATACAGGGGCGTCAACAGCACAGTACGATGTCCAGCAGGTGTGTCCTAGCTGTTTAATATCAATGTCAGTCTGGCCCTCTCGCCACTGCTGTTCATCCTGTGCATGGATACTGTTACTGCTGACATTCAAGCTGCACTGCCATGTTCATTACTATATGACGATGGTGTCTTACTGGCGGATAAGGATCGGCGGCGGATTCAGGAAAGCAGGCAATGTTTTAAAGATCGGCTGGTGAATAACGAATTAAGACTCAACATCAAGAAAACAGAGTACATGGAAGGTGGACCCAAACGGACGGCATCATCACAATCAATGATACCGACCTGACGAAGAAGCAAAGCTTCAAGTACGTCGGATATCTTATCATCAATGATGGTGACTTCACACCTTAGGTTCGTGCGAAGATTACAGCTGCCTGGGCTAAATGGCGGCAAGTAACCAGAGTTCTATGCGACCGCCGCATGCCACAGCACCCGAATAAATAAGTCAATAAATAAGCCATAAGACCCGTTGCTCTATACGGACGGGAATGCTGGCCAACAACGGCAAGAGCTTAGCAAGACCTTTATGCAAATGGAAATGCGTATGCTGCGATGGTTCTTGGGAATAACAAAATGGGATCATGTCAGGAATGACGATGTTCGCAGACGCATGGGGATAACAGCTATAGCAAGGAAGATGCAAGAGGCGAGACTGCGGTTTTACGGACACGTCATTCGCCGGGAAGAAGGTTCACTAGCGAAGACATCGTTCATACTAGACCCACCAAGGCGTCGGCCTCGCGGAAATCCGCAGAAAAGATGAATGGATCGACTGAACGAAGACATGAGGATTGTTGTTGCAACCCCAAACGATGTCCTCAACCCGATCAAATGGAGAGGCCTTTGCAAACAAGAGGACCCCGCAATCTAGTGGGACAAACGCTCAAGACAAAGAAGAAGAATATGATACAGGATTAACCCAAAAGCTATGTGTAACCAGTTAATTCACAAGTGCAGTAAAAACAGCGGCCAGATCGGTTTACCCACTACGAAGCTACATGTATCAAGAAGCTATTAATTTTAAAGATTTTTATCCAAAATTTTCATTTTTGACATGCAATGCCTGTGCAGTAACGTGGGGATGTTGTTACCGGTAGATGCATGTCATATAAAATTTTGTACAATATCTAAACTTGAGCCGAATGGGTCCACATATTAACATGTTATAAATGAATGAACTAAATATTGCGCTGATTTCGGCACAAAATATCAGTTAAGTGTGTTGTTCACCTGACGATAAACATTGTAGAAGCCATATTTGCTGTAAATTTATAAAAAACAAAGAACGTGATATCCTCAGTAAAAATTTCGGTTAAATCGATCTATGTATTATAAGTTACAAATGATCAGTTCCAAATTAGAGTTGATTTTGGCATCAAAAAGATTGTTGTTGAACACTAGCTTCTGAACGGGTAGAGTTACAGACAAACACGCATGCATCAATACAATAACCCCTAAATACAATAAATAGAAGAATAATTAGCCATATCCACTTATCCTTTTCTTAATTAGACTTGTTGAAATAAAGTGTTGTGCTTACACATGCTAGCAAAAACTAGCTATGTAATGAATTTAGATAAAAATTTTGGGTTTAAAAACATTTGATACTAAACTTTATACATTTCACCAAATATATTTTCGCTGTAGTTGAGATAACGGACTATACGCCGATGGCTCCATGGACCGTGACGTCATCGACCTTCCTACAAAATGGTGGGTTCATGGCTGCTTCCATTGTGGAATTTACAGTCTGAATTCCCATTTCCTTGAATTAATGTTTGCTAATACCTAGGACCTATAAGATCCAAAGTTAATAATATTAATTATATATTAATATATACCATAATGGGTAACATTATTTATAAATTGAATGTGTTGCTATATTAGATTCTACACGAACATTTACATATTTCACAGTATACCAAATAAAAATTAAAAACAATTTTCTAAGTATCACGGTTTCATTTTCATTGTTCGGTTATACATCTGGTAGAAAAACAAATATAGATACACAAAATTGAATACATTAAATCAGCTACCAAACAATGATGTCATTTTTCGGGTTAGTTCTAACAAATGAGTATATCAGCCTTAAGCGGCAGTCATGACAAAACAAAAACTCTCCATTTCCACTGTACAACATAAACAGCAGAATATATGGTTTTTAAATTGGTAATTATATATATTGATACTATATTCTCATACTATATATATATATATATATATATATATATATATATATATATATATATATATATATATATATATATATATATATATATATATTACAAACTTACCAAAACTAGCCATCTATTGCAAGCGTTACCACTAATGTGGAACGAACATTCTGTCACAGTGTAATATGATTCCGGTTTATAATGTAGCCGACGTGGCTTCGTGGAACGCTGGTTTAGTAGCACATATAGTCTAATAAACGCAGCAACACATGCTCCATGGTATGAAATGGTGTTGTATGATAATAATTCTTTCGGATTAACTTGTTCACACAAGTGTGTTGGCTTGACGGGTTCTTTGTTGCTCACTTTTAAATTAGTCACTCACGTGTTTTTTCATACCTTTCTGACTCAAGACTCCTCGATCAAAGGTTGATTCCTTTGCTTTGTGAACTTAAACTCACTTGTTTGCATAGTTATTCTTGCTTTATCCTGTTACGACTATTCACTCGAAAGTTTATGTCTATTCATGATCACTGTAGGCTGCTTATTTGTAGCCAAACCATTTCATTGCAGGCTAAATACTCGTCGGTACTGAGTTATCATCACTTTTTTGCTCACTCATTATAACATCTAAGACTTGTCGCCAGTTGGTGCATAGTTTCTTTCATCGCTGAACAGCATTCGTTATGGGTGTTATCCTTTCCTTATTTACTGAAGAATCGTAGCTGCGGCTCTATCCATTTAACAACTAAAGACATTGCAAAAAATACAATTGGTTAATCATAGTAATTTTGAAAATATCATTATTTTGTCCCGTGATAATGTAGTGATATTTTAGAAAGGAATAAGGGTCTGCATTAATCAGATGCAATATAAATAATCTGCCCACAATCGCTCATACGTTCTCAGGTTATAAGTGGTTACGTAACATTTTCCCAACTTGGCTTTTAAGATAAATTAATCGAAATTGTAGCTATTTAAATTTATTTCTTAGATTATTTAATATTCAAATAGCTTAAAAAGTTAAAATATACGTTTTAATTAATTCAGTCCATTGATGAAAAATACAAGTAGTGCAAATTCTTCAATTGTGGAGCATGGGTTTGGTATGAGCATAGAGATGATTAAACTATAAGACGAAGATATTCATTTTATTCTATCGCATTCCCGGAAAAGTGAGTTGAAGTAGTAATTAAGTGTGAGCACCTACAGTACACACCCAACGGTAATAAGTGTAATTCTTACTAGCTGTATCGAGATGAAATTTGACAATGTCCATTATTGTGTTTTAGGTTGACATACCCCACTCAAGTTTGCCCCGGTGAATTGAATCTTGTTATACCTCGTTTGAAAATTTGAAATCTATATTATGTGCCCTTTAGTTAGGTACGAAGATTGAATCCAACATCGAAGCATTGGGTTAAACAGGATCGAACAGGGTTCCAACGGGGCCCGAAAATCACATTACTTATTGTATTTCGACCACTTCTGTAGATATATAGTCAAACTGTGCTCATTTTTTGAGCAAATAAGCCGCTATGGGACTCCAATGTTTGCGACGCGGCCCTCTTAGGGTCTAGTATTTGGGCTAAAATGTGATGTAATGGGCCCGTGAAACCCAAAATACACGAAACTGGTATCTTTGCACACCCTGTGATTTTGATCTTATTTTTGTTATTCATTCTCTATGTAGCTGTAAATGGTGTGGTGATTTATGGTGCAGGGATGAATCAAAACTGGTTTTGAATTTGCACATGGGACCCAAAATACACCAAAACAGTAACATCTCTACAGCCGCTCGAGCTATATAGGTATTTAACCTCACGTACTTGCACATTATGAGTTCTTAAATGTACAATAAGTAGATATATCTCCTCAACTACTCAAGCCACGTTACTGATATTCGGCGGTTCATTTTGTAATTTGACGCTTAAAATAATTGTATATACGTGTCTCTAAATTACATATTGAACACTCGGAACTCAGCACCTTGGAAATAAGACAAGCTACTAGTTATATGTATATATTTATAAATAAATATATATACAAGCAACAGCAGCTGGATTGCCATTATCGTAGTAGCCGTCGGTCGAAATCAATAAAGCGGAACATGACAATATGTCACGTCCACAAAGTAATAAAATAAATAATAAAATTAGCTTACAACAACAATAAGCTGCTGTAGCGAAACATGATTTGAGCAATAATTGCGCCAGACTACACAGCTAACCACTATATAATACCCACTACATTCATTCTCAAGAGGCATATTTATTATGGGACGTTCGTCATGTTCGATTTATCACGCGAATCCCATCGGTGTTTAAGAGACAAAATGTTTGAAGTGCCAAATATTCTACCCCACAAACATGTTTTATATTATTTTAATGTATATTTCCTTATATTAATTTTATTACAAACTTGTACCTTTTTACATATACACATACAATAGACACTGCGAAAAAATTAACGTCAGTTATATTTCTTATGTTATACAAATTGAATATCCGTAAATGTCATTGATGTTTGTGCGAAATATTTTCACGCGGCGACTTGCTGCACGAGTAGCGATTCCCGCAATGTCATATCCTGGAACATTAGCGCACTTTAAGCTAGCACCTATTGAGTTAATACGTGGACTAAAACACGACCTTGGCATGGTTTTTAAGTGTTTAACTTTAGAGCAAAGCATGTCATGATGTCTGAAAAGCTGAGCTGAGCCAGAGTCCAAGCTGTGTCTGTGAGAGCCGAGTCGAGCCTAATGAATCTGAAAAAGCTGTGGTTGGCGTTTAAAAGCTCTTTTCTACAACAATAAACACAATTGTAACAGTTGAAGTATAGTAACTGTCAGCCAACAACAACAACCGAGATGACCTCGGACCGGCTCATACCAGCTTCAAATGCAACTATATATGCATACGTACATTGTAGATATATATACATACATATATATACATATGTATATACATCGTTTGTATATGTTGTTCTCTCCTGATATTCAAACTTTTATCATTAGGAGCTCTAGAGTCCAGCC
>JASANE010023285.1:0-25594 GCA_030248225.1 Trileptium ribeirensis
GCACTTTTGTTCGTCTTGGACAAACCAGAAATCCGTTAAAGCCCCGTCTTGAGAAAAATAAACGTCTAAACGCGACAAAATCCAAAAACGAACAAAAAATTGGCTCCCCGGCAAAATCCGGCACCCTCGGCAAGGTGAACCGGGCCCCCAACTATAATTTCCGAAGTTTGGACTTCGGGGGTTTTCGGGTATTGGAAACTTATTGCCGGTATTAGTTTTTTCTAACTTGCGTGTTACTGTGTGATTCACATATAGCATATCGACGTATGATATCGAGAGCTGATTGGCTGTGCATGCAAAAGGCGTAGGTGTATATATGCTTCACTACGTTCTGCAATCTCGATAGTGTTACTCGTTAGCGAATAGTTCGCGACAAAATTTGCTTCTATGTATCTCTGACCGTAACATAACTGGATAACGACAAGTACCGCAATTATGGAAACCGTCAGAGCGGTCGCCTTTCATCACTTTGTATTTGTCTTTCGTCAAGGAACGAAATGGAGCTGAAGCAAAGGAGACTTCGTATGAACTAAATGCTACAGGAAACCAGCTCAAAGAGATGGTTCATACAAAATTCTGAAATAATGGAAACCGCCAAGGCGATCGCCCTTCATCACTTTGTAACAGTCTGTCGTCAAGGAATGAAAAGGAACTGAAGCATTAAGACATTCGCATGAACGAAATGGTGTAAGAAACTCGTTCAAAGAGATGGCTCGTACAAAATGGAAGCGGCGGATTCATGGATGGTACTCTAGTAGTCTTGGTGCAGCATAGCCGCAGGAACTGGAGCACAATATTTTCATCGGATATGGATTATTGCTACTCCAGGCTTGTTAATTCATAAAGCATGACAGACCCCGTTGAGTAGAAGCTGTGTGTATCCTGGGCTCACCATTCGCTGAAAATTTTGCCAGGGCCCCCCTGGTTCCGAACCGAGGGCGCAAGGTTTTGTCAGGCGATTTTACCAAGAGAAAAACGGTTAAAAATCGTGTCAGAAACACTGCCAAACAGACCAGAGAGAAAAAGTGATTTTGAAGCAAATTTTGACAAAATTTGCGAAATTTTTGGCTTCAGAACGGAATTTTAGTACAAATGTTGATCGAAATTTTTGTACTTTGGACCGATTGGAAACTAAAAAATTTTCCAAGAGTCTGTGGACCGGGGAAGCCCAAAATTTTGCCAAGGGGCATGAACCGCGGGCACTTGTTTTGAACCAGGGGAACCGAAAAATGCCATGGGGCACCCAACCCCCCTAATTTGGAGAGCCCAGTGTATCCACTGTCAGAACACAAGTTTCTTTTCAATGAATTGCATAAACCAGCCACGCACAGCGGCTAAATTCACAAAAAACAATACTAAGCTAATTTATTTGTGAAATAACAAATTTTTGTCAGGAAAAAACAATGATTTTTAGTTATAACAAAAATTATTCCGCCTTTGCAATTTTCCCCGAAAATAAACACGGCGGCCCCAAATATTCCGTCACGCAAGTCGGAAGGCTGTGGACAGGTCAGTAGTGATAATCTGACCAAATCGTTCTTTGGAAAAACATTTGCAACAGAAAGTATATCGCGATAAGAAATCAATTACAAATTGTCGACTCTCTTGGAATGCAACTGGTGCGGTCTGAGAGTCTTTGATAGTAGTTAGTAGTAGTTTCACTCTCAAAAATTCAATGTGGATCCCCCAAACATCTCTCTGCAGGAACTAGATAATTTCAGATTTTACGACTCAAGAAAAATCAGAGATCCTCAAAAATAACACAATACATTATACGACTAGAATGGAATAGAATGTTAGTTCTGAAAGATGCCTAAAATATTCCTAGAATTTTGAAAGTACATCCCTTTCGCCGCTGTGATTGCTCCCGTAATGCTCCCAATGATAATCCTATTCGATTATAATTCTATTTAGACATCCCCGCTCTAAATTCTATTTCATACAAATCAGAGGCGCAAGGCGCTATTCAGAAATGGGGGAGGGGTGCCTGATGGGAACACTCAAAGCTAGAGCAATAAAAGAAAATTGCAGTGGTCGCCGCCGTGGAACAGCAACCCCCTCTCTTCCACCCACTCATTCCTGTTGCGCCCTTGCTATAAACGATTATTAGTAATTAAAAGGTATGCTTAAGTCCTCCGTATCTGTTAATCAGCTCAGCCGTTGTAATACCTATTCAGTATTTGAGATCAAAACAATAATTATCACAAAGTCCCTCACCGGGCCATTCTGTGGCGTTACAACAACCTGTTCCTAATCGAACGTGCTATATGTATCTCGCTTCACAAAAATAAATAAATTTCGCCAACTTTGTTGCGTCATAAGCGGCAACTGCCATGAATGTGTATCTCAAAATCCTCATATCACAAAATAATAATATTAATTTTTGTGCGCAGTTCCAAAACTAGACACATAAAAGTGAATTAAGTAAACTCGGAGAACGCTTTCGATCGAAGTCCGGATTTATTTTTGTATCGTTTCCGGATTAATAAAACGAAAAAAAAGACGACACAAGACAATAAAATAAAAAAAACTAACAACGTTCTAATATCAACTACCAATCGACTGTGGGGGGGCTACATTTCCTCCACTGCTTCGAATAGCTTTTCGAAAACTTAATGAGCAAATTTTTTCGACAAACATCCAAACAAAAAATCTAGCCTTGATAAGCGAACTCCAAAACATGTCCTCTACATTCAATATAATATTATTATTATTATTTATATATATTTTAATAGTAATATTTTTATTTAATTTTAAATTAAAAACCAATCTCAAATATACATAGGCATAGCAGGTTATTGAGAAAATTAGATAATATTATGTAGCTGAAGTGTGGAAAAAAATTTTTTTATAATGTTTATTTTCTAATGTAGCGTTTAAACTACAGCAGAATCCATAAAAATATGATACATATCCAGAGATATAATTATTGTGTCGAAGAGTTATGACATAATATGCATTTAGTTTACAAATACTGATTGATTGATTGATTGATTGATTACATTACAGCTTAACGGAGCCGCATAAGAGAATGGCGATTGTCGCCTTTCGAGCGAACGAACATCGAAATATGTATATAATAAGCAAACGAGCGTCAGTCGTTTCTGACGGACACTGAAGTACAATATTTTTAATAAGTCATAAGTTAAAAATATAATAAATTCGAAGTCAAAGACAAGCTTGGTGATATTTTTCACAACTTTCTCTGTTTTGTAGAATTAAAATCTGTAATTAAAAATGAAAAAAAATTTAGCATGTGAATCATGACATGTGCAGAGATTAAAAATGAGTGACCGAACTAAATGCCGACAAAACTGTAGCTACGATTTAGTTTCATAATAATAATTGTTGCGTTCAATGTTTTAAATAACTTACTCAATTCTGACTGTAGTGAGTGAAACTGGTGAAGCGACCAATTCTTACTAGCCAGGACAGGAGAGAAATTTGACAATGTCCGTCACTGATTTTCTTAGGATAACTTAACGTTGGCACGGAATTGATTTACGCCATGGGTCATTTGACAACTTGACATCTTTATTTGTAATCTTTAAATAGGTATGAAGCCGATTCCAACATCTTCCCGCCAAACGAGAGCCAAAAAATGTACGAATCAGGTCCCGAAAAGGCGCAAAAATCACGTTACTTATTGTAACTCAACAACCAGCGTTAATATCTGAGTCAGATGGGGATGATTTTGCAGAACAAGACTGTATATAATGCTTTAGTACGCGGTTCTTTAAGGATGTGGGATTTGGGTCAAAAAATGTTTGGAATGGAACCCAAAATACACAAAAATGGTAATTTCTTTGCAACAGCTCTTTATAGAGAAATTCGTCCGCTATGTAGCTGCAATTACGTACTGCTATTATCATTACTTACACTGCTGCGTTGGAATAAAACGAATTTTTCAATGGACCCATGAGACCCAAAATATACGAAAATGGTAATATCTCCGCAACCACTCGAGCTATATGAGCAACTTTGGTCTCATTTTGCAGAACATTCATCCTCTGTGTGGTGATTTGTTATGGTCATTGCTTACTGCAAAAGTTGAGTCAAAACGGGTTTTTCAATAGGCCCCTGATACCCAAAATACATAAAAAATGACAATGGGTGTTTTTGGTCTCATTTTTTGGAGTAAACTATCCTCTATGTACTTGCCCGTTAGTTCTCAACTACTCAAACAACATAGCTAATATTTTGGCTTATTGTGTGAAGCTGAATGGACGTGTCTCTAAATTACCTCTAATTCATGTGGGTTTTCTAAGAATTTAAGCAAAAAAAAAACAGCAGGAGCAAGGCCAAATCAAATAAAACATTCGTATAAGCTATAAATCTATAATGTTGGGTGACCACAAATGGCCTAAATCAAAAAGTCTCCAATTCATGTAGGTTTTCTAAGAATTTAAGCAAAAATCGGTAAGAGCCGGGCCAAATCAAATAAAACATTCGTATAAGTTATAAATCTACAATGTTGGGTGACCACAAATGGCCTAAATCAAAACGTCTTCAATTCATGCAGGTTTTCTAAGAATTTAAGCAAAAAATCAGTAGGAGCAGGGCCAAACCAAATAAAAGATTCGTATATGCTACAAAAATCTACAATGTTGGGTAACCACAAATGGCCTAAATCAAAACGAACGTCTTCAATTCATGTAGGTTTTCTAAGAATTTAAGCAAAAATCAGCAGGAGCAGGGCCAAACCAAATAAAAGATTCGTATTAGCTATAAATCTACAATGTTGGGTGACCACAGATGGCATAAATCAAAACGTCTTCAATTCATGTAGGTTTTCTAAGAATTTAAGCAAAAAATCAGTAGGAGCAGGGCCAAACCAAATAAAAGATTCGTATATGCTACAAAAATCTACAATGTTGGGTAACCACAAATGGCCTAAATCAAAACGTCTTCAATTCATGTAGGTTTTCTAAGAATTTAAGCAAAAAATCAGCAGGAGCAGGCCAAACCAAATACAAGATTCGTATAAGCTATAAATCTATAATGTTGGGTGACCACAAATGGCATAAATCAAAAGGTCTCCAATTCATGCAGGTTTTCTAAGAATTTCAGCAAAAAATCAGTATGAGCAGGACCAAATCAAATAAAACATTGTATAAGCTATAAATCTACAACGTTGGGTGATCACAAATGGCCTAAATCAAAACGTCTCCAATTCATGTACGTTTTCTAAGAATTTAAGCAAAAAATTAGTAGGAGCAGGGCCAAACCAAATAAAAGATTCGTATAAGCTACAAAAATCTACAATGTTGGGTGACCACTAATGGCCTAAATCAAAACGTCTCCAATTCATGCAGGTTTTCTAAGAATTTAAGCAAAAAATCAGTAGGAGCAGGACCAAATCAAATAAAACATTCATATAAGCTATAAATCTACAATGTTGGGTGACCACAAAAAATGGCCTAAATCAAAACGTCTTCAATTCATGTAGGTTTTCTAAGAATTTAAGCAAAAAATCAGTAGGAGCAGGGCCAACCAAATAAAAGATTCGTGTAAGCTACAAAAATCTACCATGTTGGGTGACCACAAATGGCCTTAAATCAAACCGTCTCCAATTCATGCAGGTTTTCTAAGAATGTAAGCAAAAAATCAGTAGGAGCAGGGCCAAATTCAAATAAGCTGTCCACACTACATATATTTCCTTGTACAATAATAAATCCATCAATATGGCGAAGAGTTATGCAACTAACAGACAGATAAAATTTTTTGTTGAATATTATGCGCTATTTGAGAGAAAACTCCGCTACACTCGTTCCGCTTCAATTTAGAAATTCCACACTTCCTCGCTCTTCAGCTTAAAGCCCTTAATCTGGTAGCGCGTTTAAAAAATAATACAACCGCGCTTACAAACTGATTGTGGTTCTCCTGAAGTTGTTCGATTTTATTCTTTTTGTGCTGCGGAAGAACTTCGGCAAATACACGACTGATCCCAGTCTGAAATCAATAATACTCACCATAATATTGATTAAATATTAACAATATTTAAAAAGCCAATTCGAACTAAATTCATAAAATTTGTTCTGACGTCTTGGGTTACTGATAAGTTATACATGGTGGTTTTCGGGCATGGGAAACTCATTGCCGAAGCTGGGTTTGCTCTGTGACCCATGGTTCCATGGGTATGGGGGTATGATGCCCCATGGTTCGGGGTCAGAGGTCAAATTGATGGTTATAGTACCGGTCGCGGAAGCAAGGTTATTTTTATCTTAACTTTCGATTTTTTTCTCTGGTTGGTTTTATTTCATAATACGAATGATAAATTCCGATGCCTCTTTTTTGTTTTTCGATTACGGCTCCGGTTCTGGAGTTATGGGTTTGAGGTATGGTGCCCCAATGGTTCCTCGACCAAAAATTCGAAAATTTGTTCTGTCGTCCTGGGCGGCTGAAAATTTTCATTTGGGAGTTTTCGGGCATGGCAAACTCACTGACGGTGTTGATTTTGTTCTGCGACCTATGGGTACGGGGGTATGGCGCCACTATGGTTCATCGTCCCAACATTCGCAATTTTATTGTGACGTCCTGGGAGGCTGAAAGCTTAGACTTGGGGGATTCTCGGGCATGGGAAACTTATTGCCGGTGTTATGTTTTCTAACTTGTGCGGTATTGTAGTATATTCTCATATAGCATATCGACGTACTCGCCTGTCCACAGCCCTCCGAAAAGTGGGGGGGAGAACATCGGAGGGCCCCATGTTCATTTTCGGGGGAAAATTAAAAGTGGGAGGATAAATTTTGCTTAAAAATACTAAATATTTCCATATTTTCATGCATTTTTACTACCGTGAATATATTTTCAAGCTAAAAACGATATTTTAGCATTATAATAATAGTGGTAATTAACGTTTAAAAACAATTTGCAAACAAATACATAAAATTTTAGATATAAAAATTTTTTAGAATAAGTTGAACATCGGCCGAGTGGGGATTTGGAAAGTGGAAGGGTCCCCCCACCCCCACTGTGGACAGGCCAGACGTATGCTGTCGAGAGCTGATTGGCTGTAAAAGCAAAATGCGTAGGTGTACCAATGCTTCACTACGGTCTGCAATATCGATAGAGTTACTTGTTTTAAGAGTGATTTTTACGCAGTAGGACACATTTGACTTGCTTTATTTGAATCATATCATGCAAATCCAATTTGTTTTATCGTATTTATCTTCCCCGAAAACCTACAGACACGTTCGATTGACCTAACATTTGTATTGGAAAAGTGCGAAATTTGACTGTTTTGGGTGCCAAAATTTATCAAATTTTGTGCCGGAATGCTCATGCAGGGTTAATAACACAGCCAATATGATGTTAAAACAATGAACCCAACTTTTCAACTGGTAAAATAACTTTATAACCCCACAGTTTGCCCCAACAATCAAAAATGTTGCTTTGTAAAAATTTTGAAATTCCGACAAAAAATGCATAATAATAAAGTTTGTTGTATCACTCGGTGAGAAGATTTTGGATGGCACCCGTTTTTCGCAGCGAAGCCTCTAACTCGAGATAGATCGCGAAAAATAGATACAGGATGGCCAAATTTCAAAAAAATGCAACCCTTCTACGACCCATTTTGATCCGGAAGATCTGTTCGGCTGGTCTAGCGTGTAATAGAAGGGCACAAAAAGAATGAACTTGTGATCAGATGAAAACATTGTGACGATCCAGCCGAATCCGCAGACGGGCAAAAAAGAAACTCATGTTATTGGTGGAAACTCCGCTCGCTTCGTAGCTCCTTTTCAATTAACCCATACTGATCATTATTTTTTCCTTAGGTGCAGCACGGTAAAATGGTAATTAACCAACATGGCAATAAACGTAACCAACATGGCAATAAAGTAACTAACATGGCAATAAAGTAACCAACATGGCGATAAAGTAACCAACATGGCGATAAAGTAACCAAAATGGCGATAAAATAACCAAAATGGCGATAAAGTAACCAAAATGGCGATAAAGTAACCAACATGGCGATAAAGTAACCAACATGGCGATAAAGTAACCAACATGGCGATAAAGTAACCAAAATGGCGATAAAGTTACCAAAATGGCGATAAAGTAACCAACATGGCGATAAAGTAACCAACATGGCGATAAAGTAACCAACATGGCGATAAAGTAACCAACATGGCGATAAAGTAACCAACATGGCGATAAAGTAACCAACATGGCAATAAAGTAACCAACATGGCAATAAAGTAACCAACGTGGCGATAAAGTAACCAACATGGCGATAAAGTAACCAACATGGCGATAAAGTAACCAACATGGCGATAAAGTAACCAACATGGCGATAAAGTAACCAACATGGCGATAAAGTAACCAACATGGCGATAAAGTAACCAACATGGCGATAAAGTAACCAACATGGCAATAAAGTAACCAACATGGCGATAAAGTAACCAACATGGCGATAAAGTAACCAACATGGCGATAAAGTAAGCTACTAGTGATAAATAAAAAACCAAAACAACTATAAAATCACTCACCTGCCGTGCAATCGACCTCGCCGTTCGAGCATTGTCCCCGGTGAGCAAAAGAACGTCAAGGCCACGTTTTCGAAGTGCGTATACGGCCAGTGGCGCCTCTGATTTGACTTTGTCAGCAATTACGAACATCGCTAGCAATTGATCTAAAATGATTGATGTTTTTTCGCGGCAAAATTTTTATTCGACGCGTAATAAAATCTAGTTGTGCAACTAACGTTGTGTTTGCGCTGCTCCAATGATTTCCTAAACAAATTTTCGTAAAACCGACACTAAATGCAAATTATGTAATTTTAGCCGTTTTGAATGCACCAATATTTAGGGTTATGGCTATTCTCAAAGGTATGAGATTAAAAATGAAGACTACCATGTAACATGCTCAAATGCAAAAATATAAACACCATCGCTATAACATTTTTAAAATCGCAATCCAACTTTTACAAAATACCACGAAAATGTTAACAAAAATTTTACTACGTGAATGTGTATCTAGCTCACTGTGAACGACAGATTTTAAAATTAAGTGATTCGACCCGTTACACGTGCTGATTTAGTTGCGTTCGGCGTCACTCCTAATGTGATGGTGCGCAAAATAAGTGGGAGCTGAAATACTAAATTTTTGCAACAAACAATAATTATTGTCAAATTCTCTATTTTGCAAATTTATTTGTAGGTTAAGATTTAGAGCTAGATACACAGTCACCGCCAGAAATAAGTTCAAAATAATCGATCGATTTCGAATGCACTTATTTATGGCTGCGACTGTGGGCTGTACAAAATTTTCGGTATCGTCGAAAACAATGAAAGAGTTTTTACGTATTACGCAGCTCAATACGCAAGCTACGCGCTTGGGGATGAGAGAAAATAACACTTATTTTAAAATAGCAAATTATAATTTTTGCGCCTGAAAATTATTGTCATTGAAATTTTGAAACCCTTCCGCGTTCTAATGATTGGAGGAACAAATAAACGGTCCTACAGTTTTGACATGTGCTCGAAATGGCCATAACGCTGCACTTAATGCATTACTTATATTCTATAAAATACTTTCGCTCGCTGAATTGCTGCTTGAAACATGACATAGCAATCGCAACGCTGGTAATCGATATATACATACAAAATACGGGAGTGGCTTTTCACGCTCGCGTTTCCGGTACTAATGTAATGATTGTAAGGAAATAGCTAAGTAACTACATAGAATAGGCCGGAGGATTGTTGACCTAATTTCAAAAATGAAACAATAACAATCAAACAACAGACTTATAGCTTACTGTCAATGGCACACATCACTACAATATGACCCAAATTTTGCTCGGCTCGGAGTTGATCTTCAACCTCGGCGCGAACAATTATTCCGTTCCGTTCCATCCACGCTTGATTCCCGACCAAAACTGAATATGTCTTGTTTATATTGGTAGGCGAGGCCGTTCTGCTGCCATCGCTTCGAAGCGAATTGACACCTGAAATAATGCATGAAATTATAAATAAAATGCACAAATTCGCAATGACATTCTGCTTTGACAATTTTATATTAAGCGGTTGAGTGATGCATAATATTTCCGCACAACGCGCATTACTATTTAAACTTACAAGGAATGATTCAAAATTAGGACTAACAATTTTGGCTACAATTGCAGTTATTTAAAAACTATACATACCTTACAAAATCATTAAGCACCTATATGGGCTAGAAACAGCAAAATATACGACGGTGAGAGAAAATATATATACCAATACATATATGTACTATACGGGACGCAACTGCACTGCGAACGTCCGAACACAGTGCCCTTACCATCACGGCTATCGTAACCTCAAAGCTGGACCAAGCTTTAACCAATTTGCAAACCCCTGAAACTACAGAGCTTAGCAATCCGCAGGAGCGCTTTACGGAAAGTGTTCAGATCCTGCCGGATTAATGGCGCACGTAGCCTAAGTGATACTATGTTTGACGTTCCTATGGAGATTGGCTGCGTCACATGCTCACAGGCCACGGAGTCCATATCGCTATTCCCTACCTTGGTCTCACTTGGAAGTTTTATTTGATTTTAACTAAAATAGATCGTTGGTTAATGTTATTTTCATTATTGTTACAAATTAGCCACTTTGGTCCCACCATAGTCTGACAATCCCTGGACGTTTAACGTCAGATCGTTAGCCCTTGCTCGGATTTAACATAACTTAGAGGTGGACTCCCTTGTGCCAAACTTCAAAATTTTTTATACTATATTAATGACCATTGGAATTCTCGCATTTACTTTCAACCTTTACAACTCTAGTCATGCCATTGATCGGTCAACGGGACAGGCTGAGGCTTGTGACTTTCTGACAGCATGCCTAAACGTGGACCGCCGACGGGGCAAGGATTTCAAACCCCATAACATTATCGCTTCTATATGCCATCAAATGACACGGGGACTCATAAGATTTATCTACAAATGCTTATTGGCGAACTCTCAGATTAAATTAACGGTTACAAAGGTCGACAAACACAGAAATCATACAATGGGAATTATGCCTTCTTATGCGTGAGCCCAATATAGCTGCGTATACCTGGGTTATTGTTTTGTCAAATCAGTTTACAATCGTAAAAGTGAACAAATCACGATTTCCCCTTACATTATGCGCACACGATTTGCGATACAGCAACGCGTAGGCGATGTTCACGATCACTATTTTGCGACTTCGCATCGCAATTGGCTGACGGCGTGCAATTGAAAACGCGATTACCAATTGCGATTAATTATAAATGTATCTCTACTTACTGCACGTCCAAGAGCATGCACTGATTACGTGCTATCAAACATTATTACACAGAGCAAAAGAATATCTGAATGATAGTACAGTACTCGCTGGAAATGATTGACGCATTTCGAGCTAGCTGAAAAAATGGCTCGCTTGAAATTTTTTACACTACTAGAATTTAAGATTGTTAATAAAATTCTATTTTAGAGTAATAATTGCTTTCTAGCTAGTCCCGAGTGATTTGCGAGCAAGCGACAATCATTTCGAGTACCGATCGTATCGGTGACTGTCACAATGTCTAAATTTAGTTTTTACCTCCCAAATCAACCAAAACTTCATGATTTTCCTTTGTTTCGTTTCCCGTTTCGAAATCTTTATCAGTCGACTCCAAAAACTGCTGACCAGTACCGGTAGATTTTTCGTCGATCGAACAACTCTGAGTCATCCGGACTATACTAACATCCTTCGTCCATCCGCCATGACGTCCAGCTTTTTCAACGTGGGAACGGAGAACAGGTTCGAGATCGGTGACCGTACACTTTATGCCACAACCCGGAACTGTCGTAAACGCAGAACCTTTTCCAAACACGTCAACTTGAAGGTACTAAAAGCAAAATTGAACAAATTTCCCTAGTCGTTAATTATAAAGTGTTTGTGGAACGAAAAATATATTCTTAATGGGAAAATATCTTCATACGCGATATCGCTGGCTGTCTACGGTGGGAGACCAATTTTCAGATTTTCTCTATGCAAAATGATTTTTAAATTATCACTATTTCTAATGCTGAAATGTCGTTTTTAGCCTGAAAATACACAACAATTGTACAATCGTTTTGTACAGCAGTAAAAGTATATGAAGATAAGGAAATATTTCGCGTTTTTAAGTAAAATTCATCCACTTTGAAATTTCCCGCGAGAATGCGCTGGTGAACCACTTTTTGGAAGGCTGATGGACGGGCGAATATCATGGTGTTGACACAAACATCAACACCCGCAACGGGCTAAAACAGAGATGTGAAAATAAACAGGCAAATAATAGGCACATTAAAAAAAGCCTATAAAAGGACGTATTGGCAGTCTAAAGTCAAGTTCCAACTCGATCTCGATTTTGGATATTTTGTGGTCCGATTTCTAAATTTTACTGGTCCTGAGAAGCTGAAAATACTCGTGCTAATAACAGAATAAACTAACTTTAAAGGCATTGTAACAATTGTGTCGTACCGTGGAAAGATTCTATCTGAATGATTGGTATGCTATGCTAAATTTTAACGGCCAAATCTTGCATATTATGACCAAACACCTAGCTGCTATAAATTACGAGGGTGACAAATTTAGTTATCAATCTTGTAGTGCTGGCCTGGCCACAGTGGGGTGGGCACCCCAATTTCTAAATCCCCATGTCCTTCCCTCGACCCTACCCCCACTCGGCCGAAACACTCCATGTTCAACTAAATCAAAGAATTTTTCATGCTCAAAGGTTATGTTTTTGTATGCAAAATGTTTTTAAACATAATTACCACTATTTCCAGTGCTAAAAAGTCGCTTTAAAATCCGAAAAACCTATACGACAGCAAAAGTACACGAAAATACGGACATAGCATGTATCTTTGGCCAAATTTATTCACCCCCCCACCCGCTGACTTCGTAATTTCCCTCGAGAATAAACATGGTCCCCATTTCTGTCAAGTTGTGAGAGACCAGTGGTCAATTACATTTTTTCGCCCAATACTATTATTACTATCATTATCTTTACTTCATTCGTTCCATACATGCAATATATTCTTATCTTTTATAGAATTACCTTATTTTATAGAATTACCTTATTAAAAATTATCTTTGAAATATCAAAGAATATTTCTTTGAATTTCAAAAGAATATCTTGTGGTGCAAAAATAAAAGAAACTTCTTTTAAATTTCATGAAAACCTATTTTCAGTGTAGTTCCGCCTCACCTCTTTAGCAAAATCAGTAATCGCTGCCGCAATCGGATGTTCACTGTTTGCCTCGGCGGTACCTACAAGCGCGACAAGAGTCGGAACTGAGATGATCGATCTTTCACCGTCGGCAGCGGGATCACGTGACCGTTGTTGGAACGTTTGTCCGCCATCCGGATCAGCATCTGTGGCAACAGCAGCGACAGGGTCGCGAGGAAGCAACACCACTTTCGTCATTTCTGGCTTGCCACGGGTGATCGTACCCGTCTTGTCGAACACAATCGTTTTGACCTGACACCACAACATAACGTAACATTATTTTACGCAATTGCATTCTCGATAACCTCGTGTATAAGCATCCAACATTATTGATACATTCGCATAAGATCTGAGATGCCAGACCTAGTGGCTTAATCAGTAGAGCGGTGGATTATCGATCGTAAAGATGCGTGTTCGAAACCGAGCGAATGCGCTTCGCTCATCTATCCCTCCGAGGTCGATAATTTGAGTAGCATACGTTCGCAAAAATGACAAATCTCTTGGATGACACTTGTGGCTCTAGTTGTCGCTCGGACCTCGAACGGAAAGAAAATTATTCATTTGTATGTCGGAACGGGATTGAAAAGCTCTAAATCGGATGCTTCAATTTTAGCAACACCGGCGCATATTCCACAAGCTAAAGATCGTAAAAGCCTAAACATTTCATGTACTGTAGCAATATGAAAGCTACGTTGTCGAAAATATGTACGATAGCAATCGATCAAAATTTTTGTTTTGGTTTATTCGAGATCGTTCAAAACTTTAGTTGATTATGATATGCTTATTTCTGGCCGCAACTGTAACGCGGGAACTAGATAAGATGTGTGCGTGCATAGATATAGTGAAACTGAACATGGTTTGAATTTCGGTTCTGGACTTAAAACGATATCGTTTTAATTTCAGCTCCTGAAAGAAGAAATGAAATGCACCCGTTTCACCGTTTCAAAACGACTATTTTAAATCGAGGAATTTATTTCAATTTTCATTTTAACCATCCCGCACACACATCGTATCTTAGTTCCCAAATAATTGCGACGTAATCACGTGTTGCGATGTAACTGCGTGTTCACACGACCCTGAAACGTAATCGGAATATCTCTTCTTTGACAAATCCTACTTTTCACGTGTAAAAATTATGAACAATCTATAATGTTATATCAAACATAAATGGCTACAGATAATAATTATACAACAAAGTTCTCTAAAAGTTGATTCTTACATAACTAAAAATGTTTTTGCAAAGCATGACCACATTCCACCAGATACATTATACTTTCGGGTGTGCCCATCGTGCAACGGAAAACAGAACAGCCAAACTCTTAACTACAAACCTTATGTGCCATTTCCAACGGATCACCACCTTTGATAAGGATCCCGTTCGAAGCTCCTACTCCTGTACCCACCATTACGGCTGTAGGTGTAGCCAGACCCAAGGCACAAGGGCACGCAATGGCTAGGACCGTGATTGCAGCTTCAAATGCAAATTTGAATATGAGCTCGTTACGATCGAGGTTGCTAAGTTTGGTCTGAAAATATGTAGAACAACAAACACGACATGACGTAATAAGTACACAGAAATATTTGATTTTATGTCTTATTCACCTTATTTAATATCCTACAGAATTATTATCAAATATATTTCTCAGATAACAATACATTACTATAAGAGAACATTAATGAGCAACTAATTGCAACGGTCGGTTACTAAAAAAATTCAAACATCAAAATAGAATAATGACTATTGATTCTGAAATAGAGAGAGAGGTTAACCCCTACTTGGCCAAATGCTATCCCTACCAGCGACCCCCGAGTAACAAAATCAGCAATAAACGAGGCTGATGGCGCAGTCTTCTTCTTTGTCAGGCTTATCTATCTTCAGGTTGGGTCGCCGTTACCGGTCCATGGCCCACTGGCGTTATCCGTTGACTGTGTTTTCTCTGTCGAACCTTTTCTCTGTCTTAATCTTTTTATCTGTCCGGTGTTCTAGTACAAGCAGTTCAATCACATTATACACGATTGTCCTATTTTTTATCATACACTGCACTTCCATCTCTAAAGGTCTCTTTTTTATACGGCCTTTCTCTTGTCTGTGTATGTGTCCATACCATAGTAGCTGCTTCACCTTGTAGCATTTTCCTATGGACTCCAATGATAATTCTCTCACGGATCCTTGATTCTTTAACAGGCGACAGGCCCACTATAGCATCTCCGTAGTCTACTACATCTCTTGTGTTGTCACATAGTGCAATGTCATCCGCAAACATCATAGCCCAAGGTGGTGCTTCTTTCATATCATTCATGACATCCATAATTATTAAATCAAACAAGTACAGCTCAGCGCCTACCCCGGGTATAACCCAACGTTTACTGGAAAATTTTCTGTCTACAGGTTGGTTCTTACGCTTGCATGTCCTTGTCTTGTACCAGTCGTACATACTCCGCCGCACACATTTCACTCTCATGAATTCCATATTTGTAGTCCTGACATAAGATCTTAAGGCTATACAAGACCGATGAATGCCAAATGTAGCCCCTCGACGGAGCAGTGACTATTAAAATATATGACTTCAAGCTGTTTTCTCACGGATGTAAAATGTCGTTTATCTATGAATTCCATATTATTGTAGTCCTGACATAAGATCTTAAGGCTATATAAGACCGATGAATGCCAGATGTAGCCCCTCGAAGGAGCAGTGACTATTAAAAATATGACTTCAAGCTGTTTTCTCACGGATGTAAAATGTCGTTTATCTATGAATTCCATATTATTGTAGTCCTGACATAAGATCTTAAGGCTATACAAGACTGATGAATGCCAGATGTAACCCCTCGACGGAGCAGTGACTGTTAAAAATATGACTTCAAGATATTTCCACCGATGTAAAACATCGTTTTTCTATGTAATAAAATTTGGTAATGGAAATATTTTTCCTGATTGTGCGACCCCACATTAACCCCGACACCCCGATACCCCACAATATCGAAACGCAGCGTAAACAAACATTACGCTTAAATTCCTACCCAAATCAAAACATAATGTATCAGGCAGTGAAATTACTCTAACGTAACGACTAAGAACATTTTTGTACTCAGCGACATTACTAAGTCACCAGAAAACTGGAGTCATTGATTTGAAAATCTTACATTGGACTTACATTTTCATAACCATCTACAATAATTATAAGGTCTGTCAAAGCCCCAATTATACAGTGAAACCAAACCTGGGGTTGACACCATGTACCAAACGGAAATCCGCTATACAAGGAACTTTAACTCGTTGGTTATTTCTGCTAAATGTAGAATGTCATTCCAGCGCCCAACACGACATGCGCCCGCATAGAGAAAACAATAACCCCACATCCTCACCTAACATACCTAACGTACAATATACAGTACACACAAGTCATAGTGGAACTACATATTTTTGAGCGGAGCGAGGGGTTGCCATTGTGAACGTACCCAGTTTTACTTGGATTTTCACTTTTACTTCCCAAAACATGTAATAAATGAGAGTACCTCACCACAAACAATAGATATTAGTGCAAAGGCACCATCAATCACATCAATGATACCAATTTTGAATGTTTGGTCAGCAGGTCTAATAGGTTATAGGCGTAATTAAGATTTAGCTAACTAAGTAGCTAAATTAGCCAATAGTCGTAATCTCGCTACTATTTTTTTCGTGGTGCACTCTGCAAGTGCTTTCAGGATTACGCTTGTTTATGTTTCAAACCTCTCACTGCTGTCGAGCTTCGATACTGTTATAATGTTCTGTTGAAACAAAAACTCTACCATTTATTTAAAAATTGAACACAACTTTCTAATTCTTAATTTTAACTTAATCCAATTAGCATAATTTATTAATTGGCAAGATAATGATCATATGAGTCTAAAAGTATTTGCATTTTTCGACCCCGAAAACCCTAATTGGTCAAAACAAAACGATTCTATTCCAAGTATTTAGCGAGATATAACCAAAAATGCCTAATTAGCTGATTACGGGCAACTAATTAGCTTATAGCTAATTCATTATGCAAAATTTTGAAACCCCATATATCAGGCGCACATTCCAAGATGTTAAGCTATAAAACAAAAAAATTTTTTGAAATCGGTTCAGTGGTTCTAGAGATTCATCGCGACGAAAGCACGAACGGACATCGACTTTTTTGGTCGAAGGCAGAAAATAAAAACGCTTCGCTCGGCTTCTCCTCGCTCCGCTCAACCAGAGATGACCGTCGCATTTCAAGCGAGCGAGTCTCGAGATTTGGTAACTATGTAAATTAATATTAAATTCTATTTTTAGAACAAATTTATTTCGAGCGAGCGACAGTCCTCACAACTGAACACAATTTGAGAAATTGCAGTCACGAACAAAAGAAAGTGCAGACGCGGACAGACGTCCGTCTCAATCCGTTCTGGTGCACTTACTTTTGTCTGTGCCTGTGCCATGTGTTCCGTGCCTGTGCCATTCGTTTTTGTCATTGCTAAATTGCTGAATGGTGAATGCTAAATCCATGGCTCTTAAATCAAAAATTATAACTACAACGAACCACGTCGATCTTTGGATATAGCAGCGAAATATCGCTAAAACCAATTATAATCCACGCCATAAGAGTTAATAGCGATATACCAATGACACCGGGTACAAAAAAGCCTGCGATACGATCGGCTAGCTTCTGAATCGGGGCCTAAAATAGAATTTCAATAAACGATAAAAAATATATACACGTAATAATAAAATGATGGCAGCGTGAAGTCGATATTACATGTGACGGAGCGGTTATTAGCGCACGTATCACAATAACGAAGTTGGGTGTTCTAACCGCGGTGTGTCAAATAACCTTATTGAGTACCGTTTTACAACCAAAATTAAGTGCTCAAAAATCGAACGAAGTTTCATTCGAATTCGATCCTTTTCGATTAAATGAAAATCGATTGTTTTAACGAATTTCGATAGTGTTAAAATAAAAAAAAATTATTAAAATCCTGGTTTGCGTTTAATTTATCGTGCTCTATCGTTCGATTTCGCCTGCGTTCGATTTTATGTACACTTAATTCAAATCGTAATTGTATGAGACTAAAGCAGCGTTGTTTTAGCTCGTCTACCTGTAAAGTATATACCAGCCTGGTCGGATGCACAAATAAGTCTCAGTGTCGGAACTGGCATCCATTCACAGCAGTGTGTATTATAGCAACTTTGAAAGCAAATGCTATATACGAAATAGGACATACGTTCCCTAACGCGACTTAAGGTTATTAGAAATTTTTGGAATATATATTCGCCCTTTACTAAACACTATGTAAAGAGTAACGGCCCGGTGCCAAACTCGGATATATAGCTGGAAGAGCATGTGCGCTGTAGGTAATTGGGCCTCCCCGTACAGCATTTACCTACAACAAGTACAAACTCTTTGTTCAGACGAGATTATTTGTGCGTGAGGTCACTTAATGTGCGTACATCAATACGAATAGGATTTACAGTCGCACACATTTGTCCGCCTTCATCAAATTACATTCTGAATCGGACAGTAATGTTCGAGATCTATTTGTGTATAATAGCATACAAGAAAAAAACGCGATTGGTACTCGCGTTTTCTCTTGTACGCGGTCAGAAAAATGCGGGACTAAATCGTAAAATAGTGACCGCGATCAGTGGCTACACCTTGCTTTATCGCAAATCATCGTGTACGCCTATAGAGTATACGTAACAGAAAACCGTGATTTGTTCGTGTTGATCGCTTTTACGATCATTAACTGACATTCCGAAAGAACAACCCAGGTCCTAAAGTGGACTCACGCATTAAATCTACGAATTGCAATCACTATTTCTTGTTGCAAATAGCAAACAGTTACTTTCGTTATTATATTATAGTAATGCACAGATCGTCAGAGTTGTAATTTTATGTCATAAAAGTAAAACCAGTTTAACCTATTAGGACACTGTCACGTACGATGCAAATGAATGAAAAAATGAATTGGAACTGTAAATTTATGGGGTGATACTGGAAAGGTGCCTATTTTTCCATTGTATAACAGAAAACTAAACATTAGTATTCTGATTATAGCCATGTTAAATATCCTTAATATAACAAAAAAATACATAAAGCACTTACCGAAGTTTCACTTAACCTAATCCAGGGTCATTTTAGCGACTAGGATATAGCGAATCGATGGTGACATAACATGCAGCATTATTAATATGATTACTGTTTGAAAAATTTAACAAAAAAACTAATTATGCAACAAAGGGATTTATCATAATTAGTCCAGGGTGATTTTTGTGACTGAATGCATTAATTAAAAATGTTTTTATTTATCTCATTTGAAAAATCTAATAGTGCAAGAAAATGGGAAAAAAGACGTTTGGCCTAATAATCCATTAAAAAGATTTATTTCGAGCGAAATTTGTTGCATATGCTAGCCAGGGTAATTTTAGCGACTGAATTATTGTTAAAACCATTTTTCAAAAATACCCAAACTACAAACTAAGGTAATGCAGTTTTAACTAATATTGTAGGTTTAATTATCAGGTTCTGATTAGCTATTCGCTAGCAACTTAGGCGATACTAGCAAAATCTAAGATAAAATACACTTACCTTAGACGTTTGGGCTTCTTCGATAAGCTTCACAATTTGAGCCAGCGTTGAGTCGGCTCCTACATGGGTCGCTTCGATGAGAAGAACACCGTTTTGATTGATCGATCCGCCGATTACGGTACTGCCTGAAATCAACGCATCGAACGATAAAAAATAATTCCTTACGATATGTTGCTTTTCTTTCAATCTCTAACTTTACAGAATCTCACACATATACTAGTATCACAGCAGCCAACAATCTCGTTTGTCTTAATAATTATTATTTGAGCACACCCCAATAAAACTATTATTTTAACCAAATCGAGCGCAAAATGAAGTATTAAACGAAAATATTAAGTTGTTAGCTACAAAAATAGGTACATAATTGGAATCAGGGAGTTATTTTGGATTCGTTTTCAGACATATAAAACAAACAAAATCCGCGAGTGACCGAAACTAACAATCTTGTTTGGACACTTAGATACATGGCGTTAGCAATTTGAAGACAGACTAACAACAGCGACATACATTACATACCTCCAGTCGTCAGGTCACGGACTCACTAGGCAACCAGGTGACTTGAATACAATAATAATTTTCATGTCGACTAAAATTTGACTTTTCCAAATCGGATGACAGGGGCCGCTTGTATTTCTACCGCCCCAGGTTCCCCCAGCACATGACAGTGGGTATATTTTAGCCGCCCCCAGTCCATGCCCACGCAAATTTTGGCACCCCCCCGGTTCTCCAAGTACTTTCATTGTGTGACTAAATAATACCTAATATTCCTCTGATAAGGAAAAAATATGCAAATCGTACCTACTTGGCTAAAAATCACCAAATTTTTATCGGCGGTACTAAAAATTGCTAAATTTTCCTTTACTAAATATATATCCATAACTAGCAATCACTCGTTAAGTTACATATATATATTTTGACGTTTTCTGACAATTACAAACAGTACTTTATGGTCTCCCAATTGAACTCGGATATGAAGCGAGTACAATCGACTCTGAGTATTTTCGGTCTCCCACAATTTCAGGACTGCGGGGATTCCCCCAAGTATAATTTTAGTAGCTTGGAGAAGCCAGAAATTTTGTTGCTACATACCTAGTTTTTTGTGTACCGGCAACGATTCACCGGTGATCAGAGCTTCGTCAGCCATCGAATTTCCGCTTACAACCTTGCCATCAACAGGAATTTTCGCGCCGGGTACAACCTGCAAAGCGTGACTAAATAGTTGCTGACTATTTCAATACAATTCAGTTTAATTCGGTAACACAATTTATTCAAATACACAATAATATGAAGATTCCACGTTACATATTTTCTATAGTACCATTAGACATAACGTTTCTGCACATGCGTTAGTATAGCCTCGTCACAACGTACCTGCAGCTTTATTCTCATACAATGCAGAAAATGGCATAGGCATTTTGTTTCTGGAGTTTAAAGGGTCATCAGTAACAAAAAGGCTTCGACGATTGCTTCATTCAAAAAGGCTTCGACGATTGCTTTATTCAAAAAGGCTTCGACGATAGCTTATTGTCGACGATTTCTTCATTCAAAAAGGCTTCGACGATTGCTTCATTCAAAAAGGTTCGACGATTGCTTCATTCAAAAAGGCTTCGGCGATTGCTTCATTTGTCTACTGATGCTCAATGTATGCCGCACATTTTTTTGCAATCATCCACAGCAACGTACGGTGAAAGTCCAAAGTTCCATACTGCATCCATGCGTCAACTGTGCTACACAGGTTGTGAATCAGACATATGTTCATTGAGCGTGCCTTAACCAATTTTATACCGGTTCTAATAATTTCGCTGCAAGACTTGCTAACGATAAATTTGTTACAAATAATTCCATTCAGTTGGCAGAGATCACGGAAATATTGGTTTCTATTGTTTTTGAAAGGAAAGTGTTGATAATACCTGCAGCTAATAAACCTAAACAGTTGCTGACAGAAAAATATAAGTAATTTCACAATCTGAACTGAAAATTTAAAAAATATACTGTCACCTTCTCACGAGCATTAATGATTGATGCGTTGGAAAGGTGTCAGTTGTAGTGGTTTACACAAGAATTTCAAAGGCACATGGGCGAAGGGCTTGTGATAAAGTTATTATTTTAGACAATAATTGAACAATATTGAGCGAATTAATCGAATTTAGTGCTATATTAAAACTGTCCTGTTCAAGCTTCAATAACGTCTCAACCATCCACACATTGTCGTGCACTATTCCATGAGGTTAGGCAAGACAAATATAAAACTAATCAGTACCGGATCGCCTTATTGAAAACGTTATCGAAAACGCTCAAGATGCATTTAGTACTGCGCAATCGGGATAAGCTTTTGCATCGACATAATGACCCTTCCGCCACGGCACAACCAGGGCGTTCTGGGCCCAATAAACCGATAACGAATCAAGACGCACGACAGACTTGTAGGACGGTAACAGCAAACAATGCCATAATATCTTAATGTTACCTAGTCACTTCTCCGAAGAACCAAATAATCAAAATTGAAAACAATCTCTAGCTATACCCAAATCGCGTAGTCTGGATTGCATCACCACAAAACAGAATTATTATTATAACGGATGTATACCTTCAGTATGTCAGACCTTTGAACCATTTCTATATCGATCCGTTGCTCGGAGATCAATTTGCCACCAGGTTTGTCGTATTTCAACAAAATTGCTTCCTTTGCTTGTAGCGACATTAGTTTCGTCAGAGCTTCGGACGTTTTTCCCTGTAAACACAATATTGCAACTATATTGTTTGTTAGATACTAAGAGGTTCAAGAGTCGAAACGAAAATAATAACAACAATAATTAGTCTAATTCATATACTTAGCGCTGTACGCGGCTGTAAAACTACATATCAGTTAATGGCAAGGCTGTTTTGATACAAAGACCTAAACAACAGAGTTCCAGCGCCCTAACCCTAAACAATGTCGCTCTTCTTCTAACCTCACTACAATACTTCTGGTGGATACAATACACAGACTATTGGTTGCTCTTGTCGAAACAAAGCAAAGCTATAAATTTCAGTAACCGAAAAATATGATAAATAATTCTAGTATAAACTTCCGGAGTCAAATACAACGAACAGCGAACGGTGATGATCATATAATTCAGCCTGATAGACGGCTGCGAAGATAAATTGTAAAAAAAAAAGAAGTAGGAACGTGTTTGTTTTGTTTACATAATTAAAGTGAGCGAAACGAGCGTAGCGAATAACTGCTACTAGCCGTATTAGTGGTGAAATTTGACAATTTTCGTTATTGGGTTTTAAGGTGACATTGCCTCGGCGGATAGCTCCGAGCAGGATAGTTTATTCGAAAGCTTAAAATCTCTATTATCGTCCATCAGTTGCACCCGACGCCTGATCCTAACATCTTCATCCCACAACAGCAAGGCCAAAGTCTTTCGGGTCGCGAAGAAGAAAAGTCATGTTTATTGTATCTCGACAAGCGATGCACATATCTGAGTCAAGCTGGACAAATTTTGACTAAAAAATTTAGCCTCTGTAAAACTGTGTATAATACTTAGCTACGCGGTTCTTTTAAGGTGTGAGATTTAGATTAAAAGTTTTCAATAGGGCCATGATGCTCAAAATACACAAAAACAACTCTATCTCTGCGACTTCTCAAGCTACATGGGCATTATTTAGCTCATTTGATAAACAATTATATATTAATCCTCTACGTACTTACACGTATAACACCCTAAATGCGTAATATGGAGGTATATAGACTCAAAATACCAAGCTAAATGGCTAACATTGGGCACATTTTGTAAATTGATGCTCAATAGAGCTGTGTATACGTCTCTCTAATTATTACATATTCAACAGTCAGAATTCATCACCTTAACGATAAGACAAGCAACAAGTTTTAGACTTCACGTACCTTAGCCACATTCTCCAACCATCGACCGAGCGAAACGAAAACCAACAACATCGGTGTTACATCGAAAAACGTTTTCGGGCTTGGCTCCCATCGAAGCCCGATTGCAATCAAAAGAACAAGAACCGAATAGACGTACGCGATCGTTGTCGCTAACATAATAAGAACGTCCATATTTGCAGTACCGTGTCGGATTGCTTTGAACGACATAATGTAAAAGTAGCGACCGCCAAATATCTTAAAAAAAATAACAACATGGCGCTACAACTACAAACAGCGTAACTAGAAATCTGATCAAATTTGTACTGTACGAAATTAAATATTAGCATAGATATCGTAACGTAATACATTTACCTTGAACAATTGGATTATTGGCTAAATATTTCTCTGAGTCTGAATATGGCACAACAATACGAATATAACAAGTCGAGGATAATACGACTGAAATGCGGCATCATAGTAAGAACTATAAAAATGTCAATCTGAATAATTATCGAATGCCTACTTAATAATAGCAGGTACTTAACGGCGGAAAAAACTCCCAAGAGAGATGACATTTTCTAGGTTTCTAGCAAAAACTACCGACATTCGTGCAAAAAATCTTGTCGAAAAATATGATTACTCGCAATAATCAAATGTCATCGACAGCAGATATCGACATTGCCAACGTAAATCAATATTCCAAAATCCAGACATTTTCTATGATCAGGTGTTTTCATCAGCAGCTGGTGGCAGTGAAAGCAAAAAAATTCGGCAGAGTCGTTTAAAAGTTGATTCTAAACGCAAAATAGCTGTAAAATTAAAATTTTCCTTACCTGCACAGGAGTACACAATAAAAATAGCAGGGCGTTGTCGAGCGAAACTCCGCGAAAGAGCATCGTTTGCTTCGAATGTCCAAGGATCCAGTGGAAGTAAACCATCACGACGAACACCGGAACTCCGAAGATAAGCGACACGAGGAATGCGGTGCGCCATCTCAAAAGGGTAAAATATACAAATAGTACAGCTTAGTACACACGCGCGCTGTTGGGATCGTATTGAAGTATGATCCCCGGCAGGGTGCCTTACATACAGTACCCGCCAAAAAAGTCTGTCGCTGGCTCGTGACTCGCTTGACATAAATTTGTTCTAAAAGTAGAATTTATTAATTTATTACTAATTGAAATAGTTTAACCACTCCCTCGAGGATCGCTAAAACAAACGCGACAGCTATTTCTGGCGAGTACTTTACACGGTACAAGCTATATATCATAATACTGTGAAACAACAGTCATTTTACGCTGACATAATTATACCTCACGATAATATCAAAGATCCGTGAAAATGTTGCCACATGCCGGCCCTCAGACACCGTCGCCATGACATCAGATCTCTAAATCAGAAACCAATGATTTCCCGAATTACCGAACGCCTGTTGGAGCTATTTTAGTCCCAAATTCAAACAAAAGTGGTAAACCAGTTTCAAAGCCCGGAGGAGTAATCCGCTAACCCATATATTAAATTATTTTTCATAGTAGTGGAGCAGTTTCAAAGCGTGGCGGCGTAATCCACTAAGCAACTGGGCACAGATCTATCCCGAAAAGTCGGGGGCAACACCAAGGTTACTTTTGATATCAGCAAGAAAAGACTATAAATTGGAGGTGGGGATGAAGACTTCATATCTGGATTAAAAAGTGAGGAGGTCTGTAGCGTTGTCTGAAAATATTGGAAGGTCTGGACGCCCTATACCCCATTCAAACTGGCTTCTCCAAGCCGAGGTTTTCCTTTGCTTTTCGGCAACCAATACGATTTCCTTATGAATTTTGAATCTGAGTGGCTCCGGAGTGGTACGTGGCTACCATGGCAAACCCAGCTGTTAAAATGCTTTTTCGAACGCATGAGACTAGGCTCGAAAACCAGGTGG
>JASANE010023287.1:0-25995 GCA_030248225.1 Trileptium ribeirensis
CTCGCTAGCAAATTATATGTTGGTGTACTTCGTTCAGTTACGTATTGTTCCAACTATATAGAATATATAACTCTCTGTTATAGACACTTCAATTGTATGTACAAAAAGAATCCAAAAGTCCCCGATTCTATACTGACTTAAAAATTGAGGTCTCCAATTTCACGCCTCTTAGCGAAAATACATAGAGCTGCCGAAGCACAACATGTGAAAAGACATGACACAGATAGTGACCGGAACTTCAATTCAGTCTCGGAGCAATTTTGCAATAAGTGACTCTGTAGCAACGTAACCGGTGTGTTCTGCGTAAGAAGATATATATTAAATTGAAAACATGGCCCATGTAAAGACTGAGGGCATCCCACTGTCCCATGTGCGAAGATTGAAAATGTAGGAATGCTATCTGTCTAGCTGGCGGCTTTTTTTAGTAGCTGAGGTCTACGGACAAAGGGGACGTCTGGGGAAACTTTTTCGTACCTCCGACTTATGGGACAATGCGGAAGGTGGAGACACTTGTTTCATTATTTGCCGTTTATTGAGACAACGGGAAACTTTGGTGAAACTTTTTTGCAGTCGTATGCGGGATAACGAGAGAAAGTCGTAAAAGTTTTTTCGTTTCTGCAGTCTATGGGACAACGGGGAAAGCATCTGCTGTTTGCAGGAGAATGGAGAAGATTTATTTTCAGCTGCTGTGTACGGAATAATATTGAAGGTCTGCAAAGCTACGGGGAAATGTGTTCGCAGCTGCCGTTTATAAGACAATGGGAAATCGAGAAACTTTACCTCGTATCTGGTGTCTACGGGACAATGGAGAAGACGATGAAGCTATAACAAACTTATCCTCGCAGCTGCGGTCTACGGTACAATGGCAAAGTAACAGGAAACTGTTTCGGAGCTGCAGTATTCACGCGGGACAATGGGGACCTGTGGGGAAACTTTTTTGTCCTCCGGCTTATGGGACAATGCAGAAGGTGGAGACATTTGTTTCATTATTTGCCGTTTATGGGACAACGGGAATCTGTGGAGAAATTTTTTTGCATAGTATGCAGGACAACGGGGAAAATGGTGGAAAATATTTTCTTTGTAGCTTTCCCAAGCTACTCCATTCTCTTGTAGACAGCAGCTCCGCACTTTCCACTGTCGCATAGACAGTGAAAACGAGATGCCAGTTGCCTACCGCATCTTCCCATGGTAGAGAGCCTTTAAGCGCTAAAAAACATTTCAGCAAATTTCCACACCGTCCTCCTTGTCCGCACCGCCACTTGGTGTCATATGCAGCTGTCAAAATGTTTGCCCGCAGGTTCCCCGTTGTCCCATAAACCGCTGATATTGAAACAGATTTTCACTCGTTCCGCATTGTCCCATACGCTAAAGGGACGAAAAAAGTTTACCCACCTTCCGCACTGTCCCATAGGCTGCAGCCACGAAAAAAGTGTCCCACCAACTTCCCCGTTCTCCCATAGGCAGTAGCTCTAAAAGCTTCCTGTAACTTCCCCAATGTCATATGGATGGTATTATAAAAAATGGCCAGCTAGACAGAAAGCTGTCAAAAAATTTTAAATAATCTTCCCACATGGGACACTGGAGAGCCGTTAGGCTTTACATGGGCCGAAAACAAATTAAATATGTACATATTTCTGATTAACAAATTATTTAGTTTATGTTGCATGTTCCTACTGAATAGAATTTTTATAATGTTAGACGTTTTCCGGGCAACTGTTGCCACCAAGACGTATTGATTGATGTGTTTACACTTTATGGAGTATGTAGAATTTGGTAGCAAGGCACAGCTTGTAGGGCGCGACATTTTTGAGCACTGCTCGGGTAATGCCTTTAGCGAGAGGGTGCGGTTCGATAATGGCGACATAACAAATTCAAGACTGAGCCTAAAAACAATTAACCTGTGGAAAGTTGTTCCTATTACTTGGTATAGTGATTAGTACGTAGACCTCAAATTAATATTTCCATCTTCAGTCTATTGACAATACCGTGTGCTCTTTCAGTTTCTGATTTACGTTTTGCCTGTTTCAATTTATACACCAAGTATTCATTATATGCCAAATTTTTAGAACTAGGTGTGCGTTAAATGTAATGCTCAAATCTTTGAAAAAAGCGTCGGATCATATTGTAACTTACATAATTATGCATTTTTAATATTTGCACGATATTCACGTTAACATCATCTCAAGCCTTATTTAAAATACTGTGATGGACAATTGTTATGCTCATGTTCTCCTCGTTGTTTCTGCCATATCACATTAGTTTAACGTTCATACTTGAATAATTGTTGATGTTTCGAAATCTATGACAATCTAAAATACTTACATGCAGAATAGATCAAAGTCGATGGAATTGATTTTTAAATACTTGTTATAATTTGGGGGATCACGTTTTTAAACCTTTATGTAGGTTTGGGCCTAATACTGATATGAAACACGTCAGCGGGAACGCTAGAACATTATCCAAATAACGTCGAGCTTGAGCTTATATAATTTAGATGTGAATTTAAACATCCGATGCACTAAATTTTGACTAACATTTTCGTTCTGAATTATTTCGAAATTTCAAAACCGGTGAACAATTATTGGTCGCCGTGAGGCATCGAAAACAGAACGAAATAAGTCACCTTCACTAGTTATCCAGCAATAAGACATCTATTAATATTATTTTAAAAGACTTCTCGCAAAGCGGAGAACAACAATACGATTCCAATCACACTGTACACTGCGAACTTAGCCAACATGAACGTAATTGGTTGTTGTCGAACAACATAAGACTTTAACGGGTTAAGAATCTGTAAATGACGGACTGTTTAGTTTTTACTGTTTTGTTCTAATGCAAGAGTACACTTAAGATGCGCTGCCAACAATTCTTTTTTGACATCATAAACAGAACGTTGTTACAGAACAAAACTCGGATTTCAATAGCCGTATCCAATTTCGACATTTTTCTGTTCCATAACGCCATTAGTGATTGCAATTCGGCCCCTGTACTTTAACACCAATGTGTTGGCGAATATTTTCTAATTATAATGTATGGAATATGAAACGGACTAGTTTCTGTTCTATTATACAAAAAAAGAAATTTGTGTTCCGTGAACAACGGAATCGCATTTGCTTTGGACAAAAGAGAATGGTAAGGGCGCAGCTAAAGTTTACGCATGCACAAATGTAGCGTTAAATTCCGTATATATATTTAAAAATTTGCACCATTGCGCACATGATTTCGGACGTGTCAGCTTGCTAGGTAAAATTCCGGACACCTGCTTTGCTGTAGGACAATATATGCAGATTGTTCTAATTAATTCATTGCAAGCTTGACATCGTAAATTTTTAATAACATCGGGATAAACCGGAAGCCTATTATTTATCACAAAATAAGATTTTAAGAATAATTAGTGTAATTGAACTACTCAGCGTCTCAGAACTGCTAAGTGCTGAGTTACAAAGTGATGCATAAAAAAATCGTAATTTCCTGTTGATACTAAGTCTGTATAGATCTCCGGATCACCAAACTAGTGAACACGACTTTTACAAGATTCAAAGGCAAGCGGATAGAAATTTTTTTGAACAAACCCAAGATTTTTCGATTACTTATATCTATGTATTATGTCTACCAATTAAATCAACGGCACTGGTATTGAAAACTTTAAATGGTTGGCTATTAAATTTCCAAGAGTTCGTTCATGCACAGTTTCAAGCTGAAATCGTTTCTAAATTATATATTTATGCAAGAGGCTTAATTTAACTGAGCAGTACTTGTGTGGAGAAACGAATTATCCCCTGTTTCCTATCTGTCACGCCCCGTGCAGTATTAATTTGCTACCGAAGCGTTAACTGCTGGTAGTAGACTGAGCTGAGGTAGGTGTACACATTCGTACAGTGCTTTATCAAATTGAACAAGTGATTTACACACTGAACATGGCTACAAATGTAACGGAGTAGCAAGTCATTAAATTTACAAAACATCTGTAAACCTTGCCCGGCCATGTTTGCATAGTTTCTGTCGTTTCGGAATAATTAGAGCAGGATTATGCAAAATTTTTGTTTATTTTGAACGGAGCGTCGGCTAGGCTAGCTTAGAGTGTGAGACCTGAGAGATTTAGTCGCATTCGTAAATTGTTCCAAAATAAAGCTTTCGGCAACCGTAATCTCGGATACAACATACGTTTTGAGAGGCTTTTATGTTTAATTTGTCTAGGTGTCAATGTATAGAATAGGTCCCCAAAATTAAAACTAATTATTGTAAGTTTTAAAGCTTTAATGGTCGTTCTTAATTTATGTACATAGCAACGGCTAGCAACAATAGACTGAAGATGGAAATATTAATTGAGGTCTACGTACTAATCACTATACCAAGTAATAGGAACAACTTTCCACAGGTTCAATTGTTTTTAGGCTCAGTCTTGCAATTTGTTATGTCGCCATTATCGAACCGCACCCTCTCGCTAAAGGCATTACCCGAGCAGTGCTCAAAAATGTCGCGCCCTACACGCCGTGCCTTGCTACCAAATTCTACATACTCCATAAAGTGTAAACACATCAATCAATATGTCTTGCTGCAACAGTTGCCCGGAAAACGTCTAACATTATAAAAATTCTATTCAGTAGGAACATGCAACATAAACTAAATAATTTGTTAATCAGAAATATGTACATATTTATTTTGTTTTCGGCCCATGTAAAGCCTAACGGCTCTCCAGTGTCCCATGTGGGAAGATTATTTAAAATTTTTTGACAGCTTTCTGTCTAGCTGGCCGATTTTTTAGTAGATACCATCCATATGACATTGGGGAAGTTACAGGAAGCTTTTAGAGCTACTGCCTATGGGACAACGGGGAAGTTGTGGGGACACTTTTTTCGTGGCTGCAGCCTATGGGACAGTGCGGAAGGTGGGGAAACTTTTTTCGTCCCTTTAGCGTATGGGACAATGCGGAACGAGTGAAAATCTGTTTCAATATCAGCGGTTTATGGGACAACGGGGAACCTGCGGGCAAACATTTTAACAGCTGCATATGACACCAAGTGGCGGTGTGGACAACGAGGACGGTGTGGAAATTTGCTGAAATGTTTTTTAGCGCTTAAAGGCTCTCTACCATGGGAAGATGCGGTAGGCAACTGGCATCTGTTTTCACTGTCTATGCGACAGTGGAAAGTGCGGAGCTGCTGTCTACAAGAGAATGGAGTAGCTTGGGAAAGCTACAAAGAAATATTTTCCACCATTTTCCCCGTTGTCCTGCATACTATGCAAAAAAGTTTCTCCACAGATTCCCGTTGTCCCATAAACGGCAAATAATGAAACAAATGTCTCCACCTTCTGCATTGTCCCATAAGCCGGAGGTACAAAAAAGTTTCCCCACAGGTCCCCATTGTCCCGTAGACTGCAGCTCCGAAACAGTTTCCTGTCACTTCGCCATTGTACCGTAGACCGCAGCTGCGAGGATAAGTTTGTTATAGCTTCATCGTCTTCTCCATTGTCCCGTAGACACCAGATACGAGGTAAAGTTTCTCGATTTCCCATTGTCTTATAAACGGCAGCTGCGAACACATTTCCCCGTAGCTTTGCAGACCTTCAATATTATTCCGTACACAGCAGCTGAAAATAAATCTTCTCCATTCTCCTGCAAACAGCAGATGCTTTCCCCGTTGTCCCATAGACTGCAGAAACGAAAAAACTTTCACCACTTTCTCCGTTATCCCGCATACGACTGCAAAAAAGTTTCACCAAAGTTTCCCGTTGTCTCATAAACGGCAAATAATGAAACAAGTGTCTCCACCTTCCGCATTGTCCCATAAGTCGGAGGTACGAAAAAAGTTTCCCCAGACGTCCCCTTTGTCCCGTAGACCTCAGCTACTAAAAAAGCCGCCAGCTAGACAGATAGCATTCCTACATTTTCAATCTTCGCACATGGGACAGTGGGGAGCCCTCAGTCTTTACATGGGCCATGTTTTCAATTTAATATATATCTTCTTACGCAGAACACACCGGTTACGTTGCTACAGAGTCACTTATTGCAAAATTGCTCCGAATACGAATTGAAGTTCCGGTCACTATCTGTGTCATGTCTTTTCACATGTTGTGCTTCGGCAGCTCTATGTATTTTCGCTAAGAGGCGTGAAATTGGAGACCTCAATTTTTAAGTCAGTATAGAGTTGGGGACTTTTGGATTCTTTTTGTACATACAATTGAAGTGTCTATAACAGAGAGTTATATATTCTATATAGTTGTATACATTTATTTGTAGGTATGCTATATATAAATATTGATATGTCTATTAATGTTCCAACTTTTGTACTACAGCATTTTTAGTGAACAGTAAAGTAATAGTTCTGAGTATCCACAAGCCTACAAAACTTGTTTGTGCATCCGTTAGCAACCTCATTGTTTCGTCGCTCACATACTGATTCTATTTCCCAAATAATATTTCGAGGCCCAAATGTTTTACTTGGAAACCATACTCGTGGGAACATATGCGTCCCATTCTTAGCTTTGATTAAATTAATTGAAATGCTAATTTTAATAAAATGATAATTTTAATGCTAATCCTAATTTTATTCGTCAAAAATTTTCAGGAAAGTACACAGTGATTCAAAAAATATATATGCCTAATTTTTAATGAGTGGATTGCGTGAGAGTATGTTGGTTTTAAACTTTAAAATGATTAAGACGTTTGATGCTCAGCTGAGATCGTTGGATTTGGAGATTTCCAGTGCTATATGTAATCGCATTTGACAACGATATTTCACGGTTTAACGGGTTACAAGTTACATACAGAGGTTTTTGTGAATTTTTATCCAAGAATCTGAATGGTTATGTCACATTGAAAACATATAAATGCTCAATTTTACAGCTTCGAAGCGATCAGACTGTTAGTTTCGTTTTTTGCAGCTGAGCAGTCATGGTCAACATTGACGGTGACATTAAGTAGATTGTGTTTGCCCTTGTTAGCACCAGCGTTTTAAACCAAATGGCCATACTTCACTTTCTCCATCTGGTAACCAACGAAACGTCAAAATTTGCAGTTAGGAAAACAGCAATCATGCATATATCATCGTGGCTTTACAATACCGTGTGATTTGGTTTTGTGTGTTTTTGTCGGTACAAAATTGTAAAATATAGCACAATTTTCATCTATGCGAGTGTTGTGGCAATGTGTTGACGGCGAAACAAGATGTACAACATGTCTCACCGGCTCATGTAATCGACAAGCTGAAGTTTGGCCCACGCTCGAACGCTGTATACAACGCACTGTTTGCGGAGCGAATAGTATTCGAGGTATTAAAAATATCAGTTATTTGAGAAATTATACTAAGTTACCTTTCATTCATAATGTGTCTTTTTAGTGTTTTCGATTTTTGCTTTAGATTGTGTAGATGGCGTTCCTCCGAGAACGGTTGTCATTAAAACTGTACCTATTTGAATGTGTACTTCGACTACGATACATTCGTTTTATATATTTCGCTAATTCTTTGAGCTGTTACAGTACAATACAATACAATATAATACAAATTTATTCAATTCCTATGGTACATACGAGACTTTACATTTGCTGCAGAGTTTTGCTTCTGAAACGCGTTCATACGACTCAAGAATGAATAATCATTAAAAATCGTCCACACGGCATGCTTACTAGCGTACGCAGAGCTCTGTCATATATTTTTATGGTAAGACAAATTTCAAAGAAGGAAATTAATAATAATTATAGCAGAATGGGGAGGGAAACCTCCCCTCTTGTATCTACCTATAGTAGTTTGTCTTGTTACAAAAAATAGGCGACTTTTTTCAGCTTGTTTGAGTGTCATACGTAGATTGGTCAGTTATTTAATAGAATATAAAGAGAGAAATATACCTGTGATATTGGGTTGGGGTAGTACCTTTGTGTTGCATTTGCTACATATTTCTGTCGTATTTCAAATAGTGTTTGAGGTCAACTTGAATGAGCAGTGATTTAAAAGTTTTCGAGTTTAAAGCTACAACGAAGTTTTTTTATCAACTTGTGTGGGTAAGTTGTTCCAAGAATTTATAATACGATTAGGGAATACGCAGTTCAGAATGTTTGTTTTGAATTTAGGCTGGCGTAGTTTCAGCACGTGCCCACGCGTCCTAGCGGTATCAATACAGTGCAGTAGTTCCTCTGTGGATTTGTATTCATTGTTGTAAAGTTTGAAAACAGTGACGAGATCGAAGTGTAACCTTCTTAGTTCAAGTGGCTCCAGTTTTAAAAAATTGTAACCGCTCGTTGTACGGCGCATATTGGAGGCCTTCGCGAGCGAATATACGTTTTGTAAAGTAGCGTTGAATTAGCTGAACTGCGTCTATATCACCAACATAAACTGTGGACCACACAGAAGATGCATAATTCTAGAATTGGTCGGACATAGGTTATGTAAGTGAACAGTAGTGTTTCAATGTTGCAACAGTTCTTGACAACAATGTCGACGTAATGCAACAATGATTTAGTTTACTTAGCGTTGACGTAAAACAATTTCGCTTGAACGAGATAGAACGTGTGTGGGTATTATATTTATCAAGCAAAACGTAAATTGAAACTTAAATCACTTCAGGGATTTGTAACTAGTTTGTTTTAAAATAAATTTCGTGTGCAAGTTCGAGTGAAATTCAAATTTCTTTTTTCAAGCTCGACACAGTTTAAAACTCCACTTTATTTAATTTTTAACACAAATTTTTGAATTCGAACCATCGCACATGTAAAACTTATGACGATACTTCGATCGCATACTTGGGCTTATTAATCTGGAGAAAAATGGAGCGGTATGGTACTTTCCGTACTGTTGTACAACTTGACTACCCATGTAGATGGCATTTTGTGCCAATGTAACGTTTAGGAGCAGAAGTAAAATGCATGCTATGCCGTTTCGATATACTAATGTTAAGTCTAAGCCTTAGGCTACGGTAAGATACATATATAAGCCTTATACTAAGCCTAATGCTAAGTCGGTGGGATACTACATCAATGAACCCATGCATTAAGATATTCTTTTTCTTAACTATATACCGTCCTGCCCTAAAGGTGACATGAACTGTATTTTGTAAACCAAGAATGCCTGCTAACTGAGATAACAACAATATCTACAACAACAACAAGAATACTTTGTCACTCTGTTTGCTAGGCGATATGACATATATCGCCCTAGTGCGAGTTACTTGTCATCATTGTGAAACAGTGCTATATGAGAAATATATCACATTTGACATACTTCGGAGGTAATAATATTGCACGAGGCTGGAGGCCGAGTGCTATGTTATTACCGAGGAGTTGGCGAATGTGATATTTTTCTCCTATAGCATTGTTTCACAATGACAAGTAACTCGCCCTAGGGCGATATATGTCATATCGCCTAGCAAACAGAGTGACAAGATACTTGTCATCTGCTTTCGATTGTACAGAAATTGGTCACATATTCCTGTCGTAATGCAGAAATGGCGACAAGTCGACATCTTTCAAGCGAAATTTGAATGACTTAAAGTTAGAAGCGCGGACGAGAGGTTTATTGCCGGCGAGTTCGGGTAACGAATTCCAGGCATTGATTACCCGGACTCCGAAGAATGTTTTAAAATATTCGGTTTGAGGTTATTTTTTATTAGTTTCAGTGAGTGTCCACGCGTTTGCGATACACCAGACATTTTGAGCATGTATTTGCAGGCAAAATTTTGTAGACCATAGTAAGATCGAGATAAAGTCGCCGTAATTCAAGCGGCTCAAGATTTAAAATACTGAGCCGTTCCTTGTAAGGTACTTTTGCCCACCTTAGTCTGGTGAATAAACGGCGAGTTATATCTTTGTACTCTCTCAATATAGTCAATATCACTTAGCTGACACGGAGACCAGACTTGAGAAGCATACTCAAGCACGGGTCGCACATAAGTGACGTAGGACCGTAACAGCACACGATCGCTATTGATCAAAAAACATCGGAATAAAATATTTATAGTCTGGTATGCTTGTTTAGCCACAGCTCTGCAATGAGAACTGCTTTTGAGATTGTGACTGACATAAACACCCAGGTCTCTGCATTGTTTAACCCTTGGTAAAAGTTCGTCTCTTAAAATGTAATTTGTCTCGGCAACTTTATTTCCAAGTCGCAATAGGTTGCGTTTGGGAGCAGATATTGAAAGTTGCCATTTTTGTGCCCATTGCTCAATTGAAGTCAATGTGTTTTGGAGGGACTGTTGTTGATCGGTACCATTTGGAGAGTAACAAACATAAAGTCTAACATCATCAGCAAAAATGTTGCAATTAACATTAGGCATAACATAATTATTGATATCATTTATATACAACGGAAACAGCGAAGGACCAAGTACACTGCCTTGCGGCACACCTGAAGTTACTGGATAATATTTAGAGCAAGTTTCATTTACTTTTACACGAAACCGCCTGTTGTTTAAGACAGATTCGATCCATTTTTTGAGATGGCCTGTAATGCCGAACGATGAAAGTTTGTGCAATAATTTCTTGTGCGATAATGTATCAAAGGCTTTGGCAAGATCGATATAAACAATATCAACTTAATTTCCCATATCCAGTGAAATGGACCAGTCATCGAAACATTCCAAAAGATGTGTACAAGTAGTACGCTTTGCAAGAAAACCGTGCTGGCTTTTTGCTATTAAATTGTTTGTTAAAATGTAATTAAATAATTGATAATAAACTCGATTCCCTAAGCTTGAACGAGTGCGATAAGAGCGAAACTGGCCTTTAGTTAAGTGATTCGCATGTTGATCCTTTCTTATAGATAGGTACAACATCGAACAGGACCACGTGTTAGGTAAAACGCCATTTACAAATGTTGTTCGAAAATATGAGAAAGTGGGTTACACAACTCAATGCGGAGTTCTTTTAAAAAGGACTGAGAAAATTCGTCTGGAGCGTGATTATGTTTATTTATTAATTTTCCCATGAATTTGTACACGATATCAGGTCTGAAGGATATCCGTGATAATTATATAACGTCAGGAGCCTCTGTTACTACAGGAAGCTTTCCATCATCCGGAGCAAATACAGTTGCAAAAGCATTTGCTAGTAATTTGAACGTTGATCGTCGTCAGTAATAAGTTCACCTTGGCTATTCTTCAAGGCACTGATACCGCTCTAATCTAGTTACTAGGTCGACATATTTATCACATTAGACTATCCATGGTTGACCAGTGGTCCGTTTGAAGACCCTCTGATATTTTGCCGAGGGCACTAAAATGACTATCGTTATGCTGAAGTATTTTTGCATCTTCATATGAATAATCAGTCTAGCAAGACGAAAAAGTCATTAGCTATCCTCATATCGCGTAGTTGTCATTTTCTTTATGACTATTCTTCATTTTTTTATTCCTCATATCGCCTCAGGTTATTTTTATTTTTATGACCAGTCTTTATTTTGTTATTCCTCATATCACCTGGTTGTTGTTATTTTCTTTATGACCAGTCTTTATTTTGTTATTCCTCATATCGCCTGGTTGCTGTCATTTTCTTTATGATCAGTCTCTATTTTGTTATTCTTCATATCGCCTCTGGTTATTGTTGTTTTCTTTATGGCCAGTCTTTATTTTATTATTCCTCATATATCCTGGCTGTTGTTATTTTCTTTATGACCAGTCTTTATTTTGTTATTCTTCATATCGCCGCTGGTTATTGTTGTTTTCTTTATGGCCAGTCTTTATTTTATTATTCCTCATATATCCTGGCTGTTGTCATTTTCTTTATGACCAGTCTTTATTTTGTTATTCCTCATATCGCCTGGTTGCTGTCATTTTCTTTATGATCAGTCCCTATTTTGTTATTCTTCATATCGCCTCTGGTTATTGTTGTTTTCTTTATGGCCAGTCTTTATTTTATTATTCCTCATATATCCTGGTTGCTGTCATTTTCTTTATGATCAGTCTCTAGTTTGTTATTCTTCATATCGCCTCTGGTTATTGTTGTTTTCTTTATGGCCAGTCTTTATTTTATTATTCCTCATATATCCTGGTTGTTGTTATTTTCTTTATGACCAGTCTTTATTTTGTTATTCTTCATATCGCCTCTGGTTATTGTTGTTTTCTTTATGGCCAGTCTTTATTTTGTTATTCCTCATATGGCCTCTGGTTATTGTTGTTTTCTTTATGGCCAGTCTTTATTTTGTTATTCCTCATATGGCCTCTGGTTATTGTTGTTTTCTTTATGGCCAGTCTTTATTTTGTTATTCCTCATATGGCCTCTGGTTATTGTTGTTTTCTTTATGACCAGCCTTTATTTTGTTATATCATAATAATATGAAGCGCAAACCATACGTATAACTGGACTTCTGGATTATAGATAGCTAGAATGTACACCGTAAAGCACGGTGCTGACATCTGCATAACGTCTGCATTTGCGGTTGTAAAATGCGCGATGATTTTGCTGGTTGTATGAGCTCTAAATATCGCAATTTGTGTTGTAATTCATTCATAGAAATACTGAATAAAATATTCATACGAAATTTCCTGACATTGGAATGATTGCTTCCAACTGGGCGTTACCGACATCTATTCATGTTTTATTATGAATACCGTATTTGCATATACAGCCGCATAAACCAAAACATTACCGATGTCACCTCTAAGTGACGTAACAACGGTTAACCTCTAAGTGACCACAGTTATAACGATAAATATAGAATAGCGTGGTGCGGGAATGCGTGGGGTGGGATAGATTGCATGTCAATTCCGAACCTAAAAGTTACATTGGAGCCCAAAATATAATACTTTTGAAATAATTTAAAATTTAACTTGTGGGTTTAACTTAAACATATCTAGTCTTGTTTTTTATACAGTCAATTGGTATGAATCCAAATTTTTTAGTGCCAAAGGCTTACAACCATTCAATTTATTTCACAGCCAATCTCGCTCATATTTTCATAATTTAGGAACTGATTAATATTTTATGTTGCCGCTCCAGTAGAAAAGCAATACTAATAGATACATGGATCGATGGGTACGATTTGATTAAATTGTTTGATATGCGGATCGACAAAGATAATAAAGAATATTCATTTGAGGAATATTATATTTCAATACAGAACAAAAATATTAATAAGTACTGGACAGATAGGTCCACGTTTATTAAATTGTTTGATATGCGGATCGACATAGATAATAAAAGAATATTCATTTGAGAATTATTGCATTACAATATAGAGCAAAAAATATTAATAGGTACTGGATAGATGGGTCCACGTTTATTAAATTGTTTGATATACGGATCGACAAAGATAATAAAGAATATTCATTTGAGGAATATTATATTTCAATACAGAACAAAAATATTAATAAGTACTGGACAGATAGGTCCACGTTTATTAAATTGTTTGATATGCGGATCGACAAAGATAATAAAAGAATATTCATTTGAGAAATATTATATTTCAATACAGAACAAAAATATTAATAAGTACTGGATAGATAGGTCCACGTTTATTAAATTGTTTGATATGCGGATCGACAAAGATAATAAAAAAATACTTATTCATTTGAGAAGTAATGTATTACAATATAGAGCAAAAAATATTAATAGGTACTGGATAGATGGGTCCACCTTTATTAAATTGTTTGATATGCGGATCGACAAAGATAATAAAGAATATTCATTTGAGAAATATTATATTTCAATACAGAACAAAAATATTAATAAGTACTGTATAGATAGGTCCACGTTTATTAAATTGTTTGATATGCGGATCGACAAAGATAATAAAAGAATATTTATTCATTTGAGAAGTAATGTATTACAATATAGAGCAAAAAATATTAATAGGTACTGGATAGATGGGTCCACCTTTATTAAATTGTTTGATATGCGGATCGACAACGATAATAAAGAATATTCATTTGAGAAATATTATATTTCAATACAGAACAAATGTTTTTTTAGTTCCCCCCGGCGCCGCAAAATATTAATAAGTACTGGATAGATAGGTCCACGTTTATTAAATTGTTTGATATGCGGATCGACAAAGATAATAAAAAAATATTTATTCATTTGAGAAGTAATGTATTACAATATAGAGCAAAAAATATTAATAGGCACTGGATAGATGGGTCCACCTTTATTAAATTGTTTGATATGCGGATCGACAACGATAATAAAGAATATTCATTTGAGAAATATTATATTTCAATACAGAACAAAAATATTAATAAGTACTGGATAGATAGGTCCACGTTTATTAAATTGTTTGATATGCGGATCGACAAAGATAATAAAAGAATATTTATTCATTTGAGAAGGAATGTATTACAATATAGAGCAAAAATATTAATAGGTACTGGATAGATGGGTCCACATTTATTAAATTGTTTGATATGCGGATCGACAAAGATAATAAAGAATACTCATTTGAGAAATATTATATTTCAATACAGAACGAAAATATTAATAAGTACTGAATAGATGGGTCCACGTTTATTAAATTGTTTGATATGCGGATCGACAAAGATAATAAAGAATATTCATTTGAGAAATATTATATTTCAATACAGAGCAAAAATATTAATAGATACTGGATAGATGGGTCCACGTTTACTAATTGTTTGACATGCGGATCGACAAAGATAATAAAGAATATTCAAATGAGAAATACTATATTTCAATACCGGGTAAAAATATTAATAATTACTGGATAGATGGGTCCACGTTTATTAAATTGTTTGATATGCGGATCGACTAAGATAATAAAAGAATATTCATTTGAGAAATATTATATTTCAATACAGAACTGAATAGATGGGTCCACGTTTATTAAATTGTTTGATATGCGGATCGACAAAGATAATAAAGAATATTCATTTGAGAAATATTATATTTCAATACCGAGCAAAAATATTAATAGGTACTGGATAGATGGGTCCATGTTTATTGAATTGTTTGATATGCGGATCGACAAAGATAATAAAGAATATTCACTTGAGAAATATTATATTTCAATACCGAGCAAAAAATATTAATAGTTACTGGATAGATGGGTCCACCTTTATTAAATTGTTTGAAATGCGGATCGACAAAGATAATAAAAGAATATTCATTTGAGAAGTAATGCATTACAATATAGAGCAAAAAATATTAATAGGTACTGGATAGATGGGTCCACCTTTATTAAATTGTTTGATATGCGGATCGACAAAGATAATAAAGAATACTCATTTGAGAAATATTATATTTCAATACAGAACGAAAATATTAATAGTTACTGGATAGATGGGTCCACCTTTATTAAATTGTTTGAAATGCGGATCGACAAAGATAATAAAAGAATATTCATTTGAGAAGTAATGCATTACAATATAGAGCAAAAAATATTAATAGGTACTGGATAGATGGGTCCACCTTTATTAAATTGTTTGATATGCGGATCGACAAAGATAATAAAGAATACTCATTTGAGAAATATTATATTTCAATACAGAACGAAAATATTAATAAGTACTGAGTAGATGGGTCCACGTTTATTAAATTGTTTGATATGCGGATCGACAAAGATAATAAAGAATATTCATTTGAGAAATATTATATTTCAATACCGAGCAAAAATATTAATAGGTACTGGATAGATGGGTCCATGTTTATTGAATTGTTTGATATGCGGATCGACAAAGATAATAAAAGAATATTCATTTGAGAAGTAATGCATTACAATATAGAGCAAAAAATATTAATAGTTACTGGATAGATGGGTCCACCTTTATTAAATTGTTTGATAGGCGGATCGACAAAGATAATAAAAGAATATTCATTTGAGAAGCATTACATTTTAATACAGGAAATATAAAAGTATATATATTTTTCTGTGCGATATGACTACATTTTGCCTTCGTATACGGGCAGTAGCCTCGACAATACTGATATTTGAATATCTTTCCAGCAATCGATAGTCCTAAATCTTTGTCAACTTTACATTCTATTTCTGCATTCTTGCAGCGTTGTCAAAGTCTTTTTTACCATTTTAAACTAAAAACGTCAGTCTCTTCATGCAGTATAATTTATCCGTAGAAAACTGATTACATGCTTATATTTGCACTTTTTGTACTAACACCCACTCCATATTGCCTACATTCTGTTCTGTATTGGAAAATCAAACAGGACCAAGTGTTAAGCGGTGATTTCCCAATTAAATGTATTTTTTAATTTCAAGACATTTTACGTATTTAGAATTTTTGTTTAATCAGAAAAAGTTTGTCACCTATATCAGGTGAGACATTATTTACATGGGATCCTTCGTGAACGAAAAAAACTTTATGATCCGTCTAGGCGATGCGTGGAACACGATCTTCGAATTTAAAAGGAACACGATTTTCGAATTTAAAAGGAACACTACGCCTTGCATACGAAACTTTCATTGGTAATTATTTATTGTTAGACTTACGTACGCAAATACACAAAAATAAACCTGCAACGAATTGCAGTTTTAACGAGATGCAATTGTAGTCAGACTTTTTTAGTTAGCTCTATTTTATTTTCCTACCGTCTGTCTTATAAAGCTGATAGCTTCTTTCCAACAACATGCGGCAATGCATAGTTTACACATTGTCAGCAACACGTCAAAGTTTACCGTTCAGTTTGCTATTGCAACGCGATCATGCTATTTTGTAAACACTATTTGTAACACAGCTTATATAGTTAAAGCCGTGCATCAAAATGACTTAACGCACGTTTAGCTAAATTACCTGTATTACAAGTCAGTTGTAGCACAGCCAGGCGTGCGTCAACTGATTTGATGTTCTTATGTTTTTATACATCTACTGGATAACATATATATGTAGTGGTATAATATGCGCAAACCCTGGTATGTATCACCGGCGTCTTTCGAGTGACCCAATAACATGAATCGGCGATGACATGGTAAAATCTAAAAGCTAAGGAAGTAATATATTTCTACTTACCGTGGCGTAGATCTGTATTTATACATCTACTAGGTAACAAACATATGTAACAGTACAATATACGAAAACCCGAGTATATATCACCCGCGTCTTTCGATTAACACAACAACATGAATCGGCACATTGATGGCATGTTAAATCTAAAAACTAAGGAAGCAATATATTTCTACTTACCGTGGCGTAGGTCTATATTTATACATCTACTAGGTAACAAACATATGTAACAGTACAATATACGAAAACCCGCGTATGTATCACCCGCGTCTTTCGATTAACACAACAATACGAATCGGCACATTGATGGCATGTTAAATCTAAAAACTAAGGAAGCAATATATTTCTACTTACCGTGGCGTAGGTCTTATTTATACATCTACTAGCTAACAAACATATGTAACAGTACAATATACGAAAACCCGAGTATGTATCACCCGCGTCTTTCGATTAACGCAACAATATGAATCGGCATATTAATGGCATGGTAAATCTAAGAACTAAGGAAGTAATATATTTCTACTTACCGTGGCGTAGGTCTGTATTTATACATCTACTAGGTAACAAACATATGTAACAGTACAATATACGAAAACCCGAGCATGTATCACCCGTGTCTTTCGATTAACGCAACAATATGAATCGCCACATTGATGGCATGGTAAATCTAAAAACTAAGGAAGTAATATATTTTTACTTACCGCCGCGTACGTCTGTATTTATACATCTACTAGGTAACAAACATATGCAACAGTACAATATACAAAAACCCGAGTATGTATCACCCGCGTCTTTCGAGTGACACAATAATATGAATCGACACATTGATGACATGGTAAAACCTAAAAACTAAGGTAGTTAAATATTGTATAAATACGTACCGTGGCGTAAGTTTATCTTTCTTAGTATCTAATTGTTAGGACTAGGTAGGGCTATATTAAATTATGATTTAAGTGTACCGTTTTTACATGAGTTAATTCGTTGTTGGGAAATATAAGCCAGATTTAGCAGTAACAAAGGAATAAATTTTTGAAACTTCAATACTCATACAAGTGATTTAAGAATTGTATATTATATATATGAAACCGTATGCGGACATTATATCAAATATTAAATTATCGGCGAATTTTTTTTATTAGCTGTGCTTTCGTAAGCAAAATTTAAATTTAAAAGTAATTCAAATCTAAATGTTTAAAAATTTTTTGTTAATTCATGCATTGATTGATTGATTTTTACTGCTTTTGTATCCAATAGTTAGTACAGTTGCTGCGAAGCATCACACATCAGTATATCAGTACATCAGCTGCAGTCGATTGAACAGTATAATAGGCTGAATATTCCTGACAAGTATATTGTTCTTAGTACCATGTTTATGGACCGCACAACTTGTTTATTATAATGTGTGAGTTGTGTAATGAGCGCAATAATTTCTACCTGATTTACAACAAATTTTCAGATTTTCGGATAAATCTATAATAAAATTTAGTTAATATCATCATTATTTCAAGTTTAAAACACTAATTGCATTTTTTTAAAAATATCTCATAATAATTAACTTTTCGCCCAAAATTCAACGAAATTTGTCACAATTCAAATTTAATAATCATGTTGCGCATGAGTTTCAACGCAGAAAACTTAAGCTGATAACGTATATTTATAGTCTGAAATGTATCGGTTTTGATGATAATGGTATATAGTTGAATTAGAAAATGTCTATTTACTTCGAATTTTAAGTTACTAGTAATCAACCGCTGGCACCAAAAAATTTTAAATTTTATTATCGATAAATGTATGATTATGTAATGTCATTCGAACCGAATTAGCGCACAGAGTTGACAGGAAAGCACGACAAAGATCATTCTATCCAGTGAAATAAAATTGGTATAGAAAAGATAAAATCATCCGGCGGATGAAATCAGTTTACGAACTTCCTAGCACATGCTTGTTTATCAAACGCTAACATAGCATTATTGTGTTAACTATAAGTTCGGTACGTTTTAGTGTATGCGAGTAATGCGTGAGTCCACTTTAGATGCGTACACTTGGGTTGTTGTAATGTCAGATCAGTTCAGAATCGTAAATGAAATAAATGTACGGGAACAAAGACTTTCTTTTTGCACGAGAATAGATATTTGTGATATAGCATCATGTATGTGCTGTTCGCTGTCGCTATTTTGCGATTTAGCATCTGATTTTTCTGATCGCGTACACTGGAAAACGCGATTACCAATGCGTATACCAAAATGCATACATAGACTGCAAACATAACCTGTCCTATTCAGCATGTCATTTTATGAACGCGGACAACCGTGCGAAATTTACATAAGTACGCAAATTCTATTCGTAATTCACAGAGACATTGTTTCCTTTCAGTAAAATGCGAATACGATGGCAGAAATGTAAACGCGAACAATGTAGTTTGTGATTTTGATAAACGAACAACCATGGTGTACACACCTAAACTGGACTCAAGAATAAATTTTGGCGTTATGATCAGATTAAGCTTGGCATAAAACGACAAGCAACTTCGCGACTTCGCCTGCAGACGAGCAACGATTAAATAGTAAAAAAAATTTATTTCCCTCATTTCAGATCGAAATAAACTCACATTTTGTTATTTTAGTTTGAAACATTATAAATGGCTGACGGATATGGCTCAAATTTCAACAATGTATGACCGAACGTAGAAGACATATTTGTAGTCTTATCATTGCAATGTCCGTTTAAAATGATCAACGATAAATTCAAAACCACTATTTCCATCCGCAACGAAACGAAATATTGATATCGCCTTATGTATTTCGGAATTACCTTAAGCGATGGTATTGAAATTCTCATAATACATTGAGATTCAAACAAATAACTATTTATATGATAAGATAAACCCCTCAATCCACAATTCTGTAACTATTTTTGGAACTAATTTTGACATTTTCGGCTCTTATTTGTAATTTCATAAGGGTTGAATGAATATAACTGCGGATAGTGTACATATATTAATAGTCCATTTCATTAATACATTATGTGTCGGCATATTTAGAATAAAATTCCGCCTAACTTTACTATTACTACTTGTAACCACCCGATTGTTAGCTTACAACTGCTTTCTATAGTTAGGAATTGTAAAAAAGTTAGCACGATGCGAGCTAATTAGGACAGTGGCGATAGAAACACAGTGATTTATTGTGAAAAGTTAAAATAGTTCTGTTCTTGAAGCTCTGTTCTATGATATCCTATTTTGAACACTGTGGTATCATTGTTAGAAAATATTGAAAGCCCAACTTTTCCAGCAAAACATCTGGTAACGAATAAAATTTACAAGGATAACACGCAGTCAGTTTGGTTATGGTAATGGAGTTCACTGTGGTTCGTTACGTTTCCGGTTTTTTTCTGTTTCTTATTGTATAGAAATGACAGTTGTGTATAAAACTATTTGCAGAATTGATGTTATACATAATCACGTTCCCACTTTTGGTGTTTGTCTAACCACGAGCTTCACTTTTCTAGCACTCAATAATTTTTAGACACTAATTCCTGGGTTTTTCTCACGTGGAAACGACTGTTACAGTTTTCCAGTTACAGTTTTGTATAAAGCGATTTGCAAAATTGATGTTACACACAATCACGTTCACGCTTTTGTTTTTTTGTCTCACCGCAACCATACCACTTGACAATTAATCCACTTTTATAGCACTCAATTTTTAGACACTAATTCCGGGTTTTTCTCACGTGCGAACGACGAACGTCAACAGCAGCATCAAGTACAGTTGCTATGGCAATGCGCAAACGCAGAACGATCGTGTACGCAATGTATTGCACAACGTTCGTGCAATCATTCGGTGACATTGCATTTCACTCGCGACCAGTGTTCAGTGTCACCGGAATGTTTAATTAGTCCCGATTCGCAACGTCAGAGTGGCTCATCCGCGAGTAGCAATACTTTTTTTGCATCGACCAACTTAGCACCTCCGTTTTCTGGCTCCCGTCAATCGGACGGTGACTCAGGAGGAGTATTACTAAGTTGGCAATGCATTGCCAATGGACCTGAGTGCTCTCCGTGTGCTGGACGCGGTGCTTCAGCGTGTGACCAGAGTCTTACCCGATTTCCAACCGTGGATAAGTGTATGGAGAATACACGGTGTAGTGGGATTCAGCGGGGTTTGTTCTCGAGAAATGTACCAGATGTCAATAAGCGTCAATTGCCCATACCATCGCCGGCTGGTAAGGAATTTGTGCCATAACAATAAGCTAATCAGCTAAACAGCCGCCTCTGAATACTGAAAAGGGCAACTAACTGTTTTCACAAAAACTCCGCTGAAATGGAAATTGGAAATTGTTCTAATCTTGTTTTTGTTTTGAAAACATTATATGAAAGCATAATATATACTTGACAAAATTTACCCGGTATTGATAACGCACCAACATAATGCACGCGGCTTTTAAAAATTGATGGTACCCTTTGCTGCTAGTTAAGAAGCAGGACTTAAACTGTCTCATATTGAAATTTCATATTGATATTGATTTGATATAATTTTGATATTGATATTGATTAGACAATTTAGTTGAAACCGTGAATATTCAACTTATTGTATTTGATGCTGCTTAAGCTAAAACGCTTATTCCGTTTGCTCTATCGTATGAGTCCTGATTTGGTTGTTTGGCATTTACGAACAGTCATTGATTGATTTGCGTGCCACAATGATTTTTAGAGCTTGTGTGTATTTGTTGCAAATCTTTAAGTTCAACGGTAAAAAATAAGCGCTAAACTCAATTTTCGTTCTTAGATTACCGTATCGCTTCTACATTATCCATTTCTGGATTTAACTGAAAGCATTTAAAGATTTATATGGATTTAATCTTTAAGGAGTCTAATAGAGCAGGTCTTTCATTGCAATCCACACAATTGTTCTACTCATCATAGCATCAAAAGACAAATTTATGGCAATTTTTTAAGAATTCATTATTTTATTCGCTCTTCGACTGTGTAATTTAGAACCAGGTATCTGATGCTAAATTTATATCACATGCTTCAAAAAATAATAGGTATATCATTACCAAGAAACTTGTTTGTTGTCGGTGCATATTGTCACATTTCGAAACGACATATTCTCAATTTACACTTTTTCCTAAAATATTTGGCAGTACATAGCTCATAGCTTAGGCCGTGTTAAAATTGTGTCCGGTGCAATATTATTTGGCATATTTACAGTGCAAGTTATGCAGCAAGTTCACACACATTGCATCGAAACCGTTAGAGCATACAGAATTTTATCAGATTCTATCCGGATGATATAGTATGAAAGCATACGCACGCATATACATACACACTTGTGAGTAGGTGTAGAGTTTAGTCATACTGGATCGGATTGATTGCAATGTGAAAAGAAATCGGATCGTATTATATCAGATCAGATCGGGTCAGCTTTAGAAAACTGACTATGAATGTTCGGTATAAATTGAGCAGTAGCAAAAATATATTTTATGCCTTTCAGCAGCAGGATATGGTAGCAACACTGGTGGCTCGACAAGCTACGCAGGTGGCGGTGGGAGTGCGTCTTCTGGTGGTAGCTATAGCGTCGGAGGTGGTGGCGGGGGTGGAAGCGGATCGTCTGCCGGTAGCTATGGTGGCGGAGCCGGTGGATCGAGCAGTTATGGAGGAAGCGGAGGAGGTAACCATGACAGTCTAAATATTGTATTTTCATATTCTATTGCTTTATTAGACATATTGTGTATTCCATGTCCTCTTTAAATTTTTGATTTCGAAGTTCTGTAGCTGAAATAGTTACACATTCACATAATTAGACTGCTTCTGGCGCCGTAGGACGGTAGTTTTGCTCTAATGCCGTCGTGCGGTATTGTATCAAAGGCAGCCGGCAAATCTAGGAATGTTACCACACATAATTTACCATATTCCATATCTCCAAGCAGCGAGTGTTGAAGATATGCTAGTTGATCCGCGGCGCTAGGCTTAGGAAGAAAACTTAACTGGTTTTGATTTATGAGACTTGCTGTTTAAGTAACTTAACAAGCCTAGTTGACTAATTTTCCATTACTTTCGTCACATTGGGTATCACAGATATATGATGATAGTTGGAAATGTCCGTCCGGCTGTCTTTGTTCTTGTAGATGGGTGTACGCGTGCATGCTTCCATCAAGCAGGCAGTATGCCACATCGCCAGGATTTGTTGAAGATAGCACAGAACGCTTGATGAGCTGCATTTTTATATCAGGACATTTGGAATTTTATCCGGGCCTGTGATCTTGAAAGTATTCATTAATAACACGTGTTTCTCGATTTCTGTGCAGTTGAAGGTTATATTCATAAATGAATGGGTTGTTTTGGAGTGCGGAACAGGGAAGCCAGACGACTCTACTGGTTCGAGTGAAAACGTATTACAAAACGCGTCAGCGATGCTTTAGCACAAATTATAGGGGAGTTATCTATGACCAGCTTGGAAATACCTGTTGCAGATTGATATCTTTTGTAAAGTGTTGTGTAGCTGTACGGTTCCAGGTTTTAGAATAACTGCATTTTGTGAGTTTTTCAACTGGTCGATGATAATAATCTGATTTCTACTGTCGTATCGCCTGTTTACAAGCTTTACTGGTTTGCTGGAATGCTTTGTATCGATCAGTAGTTTACACACTCTATAGCTCGCCAAGCACGATTTTGGCGACCCAACATTTGTCTTGTGTAATTTGTGTCCATGGTTGATCGCTGATATCGTTGTTGGCTTTCCTCGGCGGGACATGCATATTCTTTGACAATATTTTTGAAGAATTCCCATAAGTCATTAATTCACAAATCATCTGCAGCTTGGTCCAAATGTACCGAAGCAACTACGTAGTTAATAGCACACCGATCTGCCTAAGCGTAATCAGGAGCGTATCTGGTAGGTACCGGATGATGCGAGCATTTTGGGCAAATACATTTATCCTCGGACAACAGTGATGAGGCCCGAAGATCCAACCGTTGGCTGCACTGATCAAACCGATGCAACCGTAGGATGAGTAATGCTGCTTTTACGTTATAACACGCCCACCATGTGGAAGGTTTGTCCCTGTGTGGTCATGACCAAAGCATGGTGCACGATACTCGAAAGGATATACAAATCAGTATAAGACATGGTGGTGCGGACACCTTGTATGTTACACTATAGTGTCTTCGACACCCCATGTTTCAAGTGATTTTAAAAAAGGGGGAAATTAGCTAAGTGAAATTTCAAATTATTTACTCTAAGTGATTGTATCACATAAGCCATTCCGTGTAAAACTTTGCATAGGAAGTGCATAGATAAATCATGCACTGTATAAACTCCCTACAACAGAAAAAACAAGGCATCTTCCCAAAGAACTTTCATTATCATTAACTTGAAGTTCATTGTGTTTATGACGCCGTACATAAATGCTGAAGGTGTCCGAAACACTATATATAATTGTTTAGAATACAGTGCTGGTGTTCTGTACACTATACCGTTAACGGTGTTACGCAGGCTGGACGTGGACAAAACTTCCACATGGTGGGCAACTTATAACGTAAATGCCGCATAACCATCACTAGATTAAGAAGCGTTGGAAGACTAGCAGGCTGAATTCTTGCTGGTTTGGTTACAAATTGATATACACCGTTAGTAGCTGAAAAATTTAGTATTTGAAGTTCAGCATATGGGGTTTCTATCCAGTTTGAGCACTATTCGTTTGCATGTTCATTAAGATCACCTAATGCAGCAAAGATATCATTTGTTCTGGCAGGATATGTATTGATTTTGTCAGTTATATTGTCTAACAGGTCGAAAGGAGTCTATATGCTGCGCAAACTATTAGATAAGCAGCGTCACTGGAGCCATATTGTTTCGTAGAGCGGGATTTCCATATTACTTTGTTATTATATATTTCTATATTATCATGTGTAATCAGTTACAGTAATATATTATGAGTCCGCCACTATGGTTCGGCCGATCCATGCGTATCCAGGTAGTGCTATTGCTAAATCAGGCACATTGTGTGTTAAAAATGTTTCACAAATAAAATAATCAGATCGGGAATTGATATAACGTTGCTGAGGTTCAGTTTAAAGCTGTGAATATAGGTAGATTGACTTCGTACATTCGTTAGCCAAAACATTAACATTGTGGAGTAGCGGCCATTATCGAACGTTGTTTGTATACGCTGCAGCGAGTCCTGTTCACCATGTGGTTTTTCCGCAGTTGCAGCAGTTAGGATCCATGGCGCATCAGGTTACTGCTTCCAGGGCATGGTGTTCTCCGCAATTAATACAACGCCGCGAAGAGCGACACATTGTAGATGCACGATCAAATCGTTGACAATAGACGCACTGCAGGGGATTGGGCTGCTCCACACGATGTAAGCTAAGGCCTATTTCTGCGAGTCAACTTGACTCAGTAAAATTGCTTGCCAATGGGTATTTTGATTGTACTTCTGGTTTGATTGCATCGAATAGGTTAGCGCTCTCCATGCTTTTAAAATTTAATTTAATGTCCAATACACCACGGCTTTCATTGATGCAACCTATTATAACTGAAGCTTTCCAAATGCAACTGTATCTTGTTCATTGCTTGTGTTAATTTATTGAGTTTAATAAACTTAGCTAATTTATTTGGTTTAGTAGTGTCACGGCATGTATGGTGGCATTTATATGTTTGAAAATGTGCCCACAGCTACCACAACCTAGTTACATTAAGTATGTATTGCGATTGCTTAACCTGAACAAGAAATTTTAAAGGACCACCGAAAAATTTGAGATACGGTTCCCGTATTAGGACTTGTTTACACCGACTTCACGGGTGCCGTATTTAGATTGCTCATATTGTATCCGATCTGATCGAATCATATCCGATACAGCATCTACAATGTTACCAAATCCAAATAGGATGATGTGACCTAAGAATGACTGATTATCCATACACATGCACTGGTAATACGGTAGTCATAATGTTTTGTGGTATCAAGCCCGACCGAATCGGATGCTATGTATGTGACTGCAAATCAAATAGGATGAAAACGGTTTGGGTCGTGCTTAACGTGAAATTGAAATCGTACCGCGGTTAAATGACAATATGTGAAATCTTAAGGGAG
>JASANE010023288.1:0-42204 GCA_030248225.1 Trileptium ribeirensis
TATTATATCTCTGATTCAATCTGCTCAGCCCTCCGACTACGTTGTCGGGTTCAAAATGGACCCAAACGGGACAAAGGTCACATTTTTCGCCGTTTGGCAATATTTTTATCCATCTTTGACGACCTACATCTCCAGATAGAGGCGTCGCAGCGACTGACCAACACCCAGAATCCTCTCACCGAGTGCTACAACTTCGCTTTTATGCATTTTTGTCAGAGTTGACGTGTTTGAGCTATAAGCAAAAGTTTAAAAAATATATACCCCTAAAGTGAAAATTTATAAATTTTTGCTTGTTGGGGGTGAACTAAGGGATTATGAGGTTATATAACCCGTTAAATAACTTGGTTTCATTGTTTTAGCACCATATTGGCTGGGTTATTAACCTATTGGGCAGTGCCCAAAAGCAAAATTTGACAAATTTTGGCACCAAAACTAGTTAAATGCGCCACTTTTTCAATTTAGATGTCCGTAGGTCAATCGAATGTGTCTATAGGTTTTCGGCATTGCTAAATACGTTAAAGCTGCTATATTTGATTGGTATGCATCAAATAAGGTAAGTAATGCTATGTACTACTACGTAAATTCACTTCAAATTATAACTTTTCTTTAAATTTGTGATTTTTATATTCGAAAAGTTTTTGTAATTTTGGTCATTGAAAGAAGAAATGAAGAGTTGTTCGGTTTTCATATATGACTAAATGACCGGAGCAATATAATGGAGATCCGCGGCTTATTGCTATTATAGAGCTTCAAACTTACAGAGAATTTAGCTTCTTTTTCCTTATTTTGGTCAAATAGTTAGAATTTTGCCGGGGGAGGTAGACCTTCATCGCGAAGATATCAACACCCTGCGTAAGTTCTGAATTTAGCCTTAAGCGGACTTTAAGTGAATTTGGAACGATGAAATCGTCAATAAGGGCAGAGTAGCCACACTCGCTCCGCTTAATCTCGCTCTGTGAGTTACGAAGCACAGATATGCTATCTTGGTGAAAATTAGTTGCATATATAACGTCATAGTCTGGGCTCTCCAATTTGGGGGGGGGGTAGGGGCCCTTGGCATTTTTCGGTTTTCCCTGGTTCAGAACAGGTGCCCCCCGGTTCATGCCCCATGGCAAAATTTTGGGCTCCCTCCGGATCACCGTCTTTTGGAGATTTTTTCGCTTTCCAATTCGTCCAAAGTACAAAAAAATTTGTACTAAAATTCCGTTCTGAAGCCAAAAATTCGCAATGCTTGAAAATCGCTTTTTCTTCTCCATAAAAAGTTTTTGGCAGTGTTTCTGACACGACTTTTAATGGATTTTTCTTGGCAAATTCCCTCTGGGTAAATTGGGTGCTCCTAGGTCCTGAACCAGGGGGCCCTGGTTCATGCCCCCTGGCAAAATTGTCCAGCGAATGAAGAGCCCAGAGAGTCATGCATAAGATAAATTTTATAACTGCACTATCGGGTGTGCAGTATAGAGTAAAATACTGGCTAAGTTTTTTATATTGTATCACAAATTCTCTCTGTCTCTCTCTGAGAATGAGATGTTTCAGCATGGAAAGGTAGCCTTTCATATGATTACATCGCTGACTAATGAGATAACCGATCAGTAAATAAGGGCTTGGTGAAATGGCTGAGTTAGAGCTGATGTCAGGATTTCTGTCATACATGATAGGTGGCTTTCAACTGTCTTCAGTGATTGTTAATCGAGGGTTATCAGAGCTAAACCGCGGAACCCCGATGTGTGAGCTCCCGACGACCAAACCCACGATTATGGTATTTTAGTCCATGTGATCTCCGAAAACTTGTTTTTGAGCCAGGATTGTATTTTTGGAAAATACATAATTGAAGTTATGTTTCCTTGGTAGATCTCGTCGAGAGGATTGTTTCCGAATTGAATCAAATTTGACCCTATATATAATTGCATGGGGTCAAATTTTGCGGATGTGATGGATCCAAAAATAAAATGGCTCATGGTCTTTCCGTCTTTTTCATATTTTATTTTTCCCAGCACGTTCGTTATAGGTCAGTATTAGTAAAGAAGTTTGGGTGCGTTGTGATGTTCAACTATCATCTATGTTCAACTATGTAAAACGAAGATCTGATTATATTTTTCGATATTGATCTCATAAAGCGCGTAAACGGTCTCAGAACCCGTTTTAAAAAACCGGTTTTGGTATTGCAAAAACATAGGAAGATATCGCAAATTCGGGCTTGGTTAGTTCATACAACTTTTGGCGGCGTTTTTTTAATTTATTTCATAGCTTTGTTATTCGATTCAAAATTTTTGTTAAAAAATTTCGTTTTTTCAATAACTCGTTGCATTTCGCTGTCACCGTTCTAGATATAGCAAAATGTGTGGTTTCCATGTTCTAGGTTACCAAGTTACCAGGTTTTTTAAAATTCATGCTTGCTAAAATGTGTGTTTTTTGAAAATTACCTGTGTTTTTTAATTCACCCGCAAATACCCAAATACCCTGTTTTAGCGTTACAGGGAATATTTATCAATTATAAATAACCGGTTACTAGCAATTTTATATTAATGCAGGCAATATATATTTATACAATGTCAATTTTGTGTTTTTTTAAATGTAGGTGTGTTTTTTGAAATTTCATTGTGTTTTGGAAATATGTAGTAAAATACAATAGAATAACCCTGTAAAGGCTACTTATTGACGGTCATTTCATAAAAATATTTATCTCAATAGCTCCTTTGCTTCGTTATCTAGGTCAATCAAAAAAAAGTCAAAATACTACAAAAATTGACTGCCCATTTTTCGTGCCCCACTGTGACTTAACTCGTTTTTTCTTGATGGAATCTGTGCATGATGAAATTAAATATTATATAGCCTAGCCAAGAAACTTTTTAAAAGGTTTGTAATTTGCAAGTATCGTTCAGGGAATAGTCTTGTGGCGACTTTTTTATGTTTTTTCTACTATTTTGACCATTTATGCTGTAAGCTGTATATAACGTTATTTTTTGAAGTATATAACGTTATGAATTATTATTGTGAGACCAAAAAAACTGAAAAAGGTGTGTCATAAACTTTTTCCGTCTTGTTTCAATGCATAATTATTAAGTAGGTTTGAAGGTAATACCGAAATGGTTGACTTATTTATAATAATATATGTTCCCATTTTGTTAAAATAACTTCACATTGGCTTTGGAACCTTTTGAACTACTCTTTTGAATGCTTTGATAGTTTTACTATTATAACATTTCACATATTGTATTCGACATTGCGAAAATGAATACTTTTTGTGTGTAAACTGAGTATGGCCCACGTTATTGCTCTCATTTTTTGTCAAAAAATCGTTTTGGTGTCTAATTTGGTTAATTTTGGAATTAAAATGGCAGTTGCGGTCATTTTGGTGTTTTGAACACCGTTTGTATTAATACTATGTTACCTAAAGTGAGACATATAAGTGGCGAAATAGTTGCTCTATACTGTCAAAATTGCGAATTTTTCTTACCCCATAATAATCACATAATCGTGAAAAGATTTTTTTAGGATTTAAAGTGTCAGTTTGAGCAATTTTGGTGCGTTAGGATTAATCCCATAAAATTTAAATGTATCCTATGTCATGTCAGGTAACGCATTAGCGAAAAATGGCTGTTTTCAGGGGGAACAGGCTAATTTCTGCTGACGGTATAGTAACCATCGGTCGTTTCATTTCTGATTTTAGTACGTAAAAGTGTCTGCCGTAATCCATTTTGGTGTTGTTGCAATTTTAGGAGAAGATTCTAGAGCCCAAGGTGTCAGTTTGAGCCATTTTGGCAATGTTTTGGACAATTAAATTTGTGTATCCTATGCCACGTAAAGTGATACACTAATTAAAAATGGATGTTGTCAGGATAACAGCGACTTTGGCTGACGTCTAGTAATCATGGTTTTCTTGATTTTTGGTTTAAGCGCGTAAAAGTGTCTGTTTTATATACATTTTAGTGTTATTGGACAATTAACGAAAAATAAAAAATGTGGGCAACTATTTAGCTTACAACGTATCGATTGCTGCGTATTAGCGCCAAACGCCTGTTTTTTCATTTTATAAAAGAAAACTAAACACTGTTAGTAGCGTCGTGTTATAACATATATATATATATTATGTATATTTTCAATATAACGAAAATTATGAATCAGTTACAGGGTCATTTCACGCTACGATGACCTTTTGGTCGGGGGGGGGGTAAAACGGGAATATTTTGGCCTGAGTAGCATGTAAACGTGCAGGGAACTGGTAAAAATGTTATTTGCGCTAGGAAGCGTCATTAGTTAGCTAGTTCAAACAAAAAAAATTTCGGCTTCACGCACGCCGTAAGAGGCTTGACATTTACATAAGTCCCAAATTACAAAAACCGTAATGACCTAATTTTACGACCTCTTTTTTTCGGGTAGTGTTGTGGCTAGGTTTTGCGAAGTTATGGCCCAAATTCTTTTCTATGGCAGGATTAGTCAGGTCTATACAACATTTTTAATTGCACGATTTTCAAATCTACTCCAATCATGGAGAGTGACAGCTGTCGATATGGCATGAACCGCAGTTTTACCCCCCCCCCCCCCCACCATGGCCTCAGCATGTACACTGGCAGTTGATATGGGCTGCTATTTTGTACCCTCATAGTGGAAATTGTGGTATAGATATCTTACATACCGTTTTCAATTTAACTATTCTGGTTAAACACGTTTGAATTTGCCATTACACATTTTTACCCCCCACCCCTCCAAATTTTACCCCCCCCCCCGACCACAAGCTACTTCCGGTATTCTAACATATCTGGCAAAGGGTATGGTTTGAATTTTTTTGCATAACACTTCCCCCAGGCTAAACTATCGATATAAAAAGCTACCGTGTATGGCCGCATCGTTTCCATTTAATAACCGGTATAAATCGGCACCCCCGTGTTTTAAAAGTGTTAAATTTACCCAAGAATAGGCATAAAAAGCTTAGTTTTTGATATACGGAGTTCCGCATAACGTCATTTTGACCGCGCTGACGGGCTGCACGAGATACGATCACAAAATCGAGGATAGCTAGCAACCCGGAGCATACCAGAGGCCATTTTATGGTACCTTGCGGAGCAGCAGGGGGGTGGTATTTGGGAAGCCATAGCATAAAAAGGGTTAAAAAATTTACTATAATTACCTCAAATTACGGATCCTTGATGTTTTTTGGTCATAGGGTGTAAAAATGAAGATAATCGGAGCCAAAAAAGTCATTAGTCATTTTTTGTGGGGCAAAATGTCATTGTAGCGTGGATGGCCTTACAGGGATCTCACTTAACTTGTCCATGGTAATTTAGCGACTGAATTCTAAAAGGATTATTACCCAAAATCAACCAATTTATAAAAAACAATAAACAGATGTTTCATAATCTAGTCCAGGGTGCATTATTAAATGGTGCTTATTACTCACCTCGATTGATAAAATTTAATAATAGTTGTGACATAAGGGAAACAACAGGCGTTTCACGTAACATAGTCCAGGGCCATCTTAGCGACTGAATGCATTATTAAATAGCGGTTATTACTCATTGTTTAATAAAGTTTAACGTGACAAAAGGGAAGAACAGGGGTTTCAAATAAGCTTCTGTGGTTATTTTAGCGACTGCATGCATGGCGAGAAGAAACATTTCTCCTTGAAAACGTTTTTCGAAAAGTATATTATTTCACTAATCAAATAGCATTTTTCCAATAAAATACTTTTCCGATACAGGTTTTGTTTTCCTTATCCGTATAGGGCTTTTCCCCCTCCAGTTCAGTTGTCGCTATTTCATAGTATAGTTAGCCTACCCATAGCTAGCGCTAGGACGTTCTTGCAGCTTAGGTAGTCCACTGTGCACTAGATAATTCGAACAAGCCGTAGTGGAACTACATATTTTTGAGCGGTAGTGAGGGGTTGTCATTACGAACCACTCTGCAAGTCCTTTCAGGATTGCGTTTATTTATGTTTCAAACATCTCACTGCTGTCTAGCTTCGATACTGTTATAATGTTCTTTTGAAACATAAACTCTACCATTTATTTCAAAATTGAACACAACTTTCTAAATCTTAATTCGAACTTAATCCAATTAGCATAATTTATTAATTAGCAAGATAATGATCATATGAGTCTAAAAGTATCATATTTGCATTTTTTGACCACGTAACCCCTATATTGGCCAAAACAAAACTTATGTCGGAGAATATAACCAAAAGTGCCTTAATTAGCTGACTACAGGCAACTAATTAGCTTATAGCTAATTCATTATGCAAAATTTTTAAACCCCATATATCATGTGCACATTCCCAGATGTTAAGCTATAAAACAAAAAAGTTTTTTTGAAATCGGTTCAGTGGCTCTGGAGATTCATCGCAACGAACGCACGAACGGACATCAACTTTTTTGGACACAGACAGACAATAAAAACGCTTCGCTGGGTATCGACCTCGCTCCGCTCAATAAACAGGTTAATGAGCGGTATGCCTCAAGGCAAGCGCAGCATAGCTTGCTTTTACAATGATGGTTGTGTTATACAGTTGTGAAATTTTGAATCAACAATTTAGCAATAGTGGTTTTGTAAATCGCAATAGCATGAGTGCGTACGTACTTTTTATAAATATCATGATTTTAGTGCGACCTGAAATTTAATTAGTCTAAGTTCCTGGTTTGAAATAAATGCTTAAATACTTTAGTTGATCAACAAGTGTATTCTATAGTCTAGTATCTACAGTGGAAAAGGCACACAACCTTTCTTGGCGAACCATATCGTAAGTTTTTTCCTATTGAAGTGTAGATATATGACCTATCCACAGAACTCCGGAAAGTACGAGGTAAGTCGGTGAGGCATGTTCTCGGGAGAAATTTCAAAATGGAGGAATAAATTGTGCTTAAAAATGCTAAAATATTATTTCCATATTTGCATGTAGTTTTACTGCCGTGCATGTATTGTCAGGTCATAAAACGACGTTTCAGCATTAGAAATAGTGGTATATAATTAATGTTTAAAAACATTACACATACAAAAACAAACTTTCAATACGTCCTCAACCATCATGAGCCAAACTAAGAGATAGTTCTCCTCCTCGGTGGGAAACCAGGTGTTGTTCATTGCAATCTTCTCTTGGTTCTTAATGGATTGGGCCTTTGTGCATATTAGTACATTTTTGGGCGTGCCTTGACAAAACTCCTTAACCTTACTGCTGTCAGATGAACCGTTGATATATATGTAGTAGGGTTGTACCTGATACCGGAATATTCGGTTCCCCACATAACCTTGCCTCATAACCGGATCCCGGTTACCGGATATCTGGTGCAACTGTCATCTATCATAGAAGTAAAATAGAAAGAAATCCAATGTACACTATTATCTCGCCATTTGTTTTAAGAATTTAGAGTTTGATCTGACTAAGCAATCGCGATGTCCAGTGGGCATCTGTGATTTGGATATATTTTACGGTAGCGAAATAATCCTACCGATATTCATGCGAAATGCAACACCTGCGGGAAATATATCTCCAGGGGTGGAATACATCGTTAAAAATTTCGGAACAAGTGGACTCAGAAATCATTTGAAGCAGCATCCCGCGGTGTCAGTTATTTTTATACCAGTCAAAAGACGCAGCGAGAGAGCGCCAGGATGATAAAGAGCGGCCTAGCTCTATCATTGTGATTTAGTAAAAGGATTAAACACTGGAGCAGATGGCTTACCGGGTGAAGAAAGTGGGGACATTGACACTGAAAAAGCACATTATATTCACGTGCGGATTCGGCTTGATGAGGGGGGGTGAGCTGTCAGCCAATTGCGATCCTGGAAGATATTGGGTTTGGCCGGCTGCTGCAGCTGCTTGAGCCGCGATACAGTATACCAGGCCGTACATGTTTCAGCGAAACCGTTATCCCCAAAATTCACGACAAAGTGACGGCAAAGATTAGAAGCTTGCTGGGTAGCTGTGATAGCATCAGTTTCACATCCGACATCTGGACATCCAGCGTCAACAACGACGCTTTCATTAGCCTTACAGCACACGTAATATCGGTCGAATTCAGGCAAATCAGCATACCCCTGGATGACCCCCATTTTCCCTGTAGGACATAGTGCTGACAGGATTGGGCGAGTATCAAAACCGCAATGATGGCTGAGTGGGATATCACGCAATGTGTGTGCTTCGTGACGGATAACAGGCCAAACATCGTCAAGGCAATCAGTGTGATGGAGCACACGCAGGTCCCCTGCGCTGCGCACACACTACAGTTATGTGTAAATGACGCTAGAAAGTCCCAATGAGTCGTTTCGGACATTATTGCCGTGGGCCGGAAAATTGTGGGGCATTTCAGTCATTCTGCCAAGGCCTGCAACAAACTATCCGAAATACAGAAGCAGCTGGAAATGCCAGTGAAGAAATTTGTGCAAGATGTTCAAACGCGTTGGAATTCCACGTACTACATGCTCGACAGCTGACAGGAGCAGAAACGCGCTCTCGCTCTGTATTCAACCAATACAGACATCGACACCTTCTCCGGGCTTCAATGGGATATTCTTGTCAGTGTGACTTTGTGTGACGGGAGCAGCAAGTCGGCCGTGACGCGCTTTGGGAACCTGAACGGGTTAAAACTGTGACCTTCTTGAGGTGGGACGAATTGTCAGACGTCGGAAGGCCGTTTGAACCAACAGAGATCGACAAATTTCTGGTTTCATCAAACACACCGATGTACTTGTGCGTTATTGGTACTTCTATGAATGACCAAGCCGCCAAGCTTGTGTGTCTCCAATGACCTTTTATCAATCGTAGTCCAGCAAGCATGATGCTGCATATACAGATGCATTCAGAAAGAAGCTCCATGCTGCCATTCGTTCGGTGTTTTTCATAAAACCAAACTTTCACTTTGCTGTCTTTTGCAAATGTCCAGTATCCGGCCGGATATTAGAAAATATCCGGCCGAATACCGGATATGCCTTGTCCGGCCGCATACCGGATATCCAGTACAACCCTAATATGTAGATAGCAACCAAGTAGAGGACATGCTTATAAGGTCTCCGAAGCAGCCAGTAGATTTATCCATCTGATTGGAATTAAATTTTTTTGGGAAGAGCCTGGTGGAAATCATGCATGTATCACGCAAATTTATGCCTAGCTAATTACTCAGTGTTTTTAAACAAAAGAGGAAAAACATGATAGATTTTTGTGATTTCGGATTATCTAGTAAGGCGTTCACAGATTTCGAAATGATAGTAGTATCGAAATTCGCACTTTTTAGAAATTCCTGAATGAAATGTGCCACTCAGATATGAAGTTTTAAAGTTATCGAAGGTAGAAACTATATATATTGATATTTTGCATTTGAGTAGTATATATAATGTGTATTTTTAAATAAGTAGCTATGTAACTGGGATCTCCAAGTGCGATGGGAGATCTGATATGTCGCTCTCTCGCCGTGTAAAAACCGGTTCCTCTCACGGAAATTTTGCGCGGTTTCAATGCTTCTTGCTATTTCCTTATAATTGCTTTCCCAGTAATTACTAACTTGCAAATCGAAAAGAAACGGAGCGACTATGGCTACTTTGCGCAATCAACCATTTCGTCGTTCCAAATGCATGTCCTTTAAGTCCTACGATAGAAATTTACGCCGGCTGTATTTTCTTCGGAAATGACCAAAAGAAGAAAATTGCAAATGATCAAAAAGGAGAAAGATTGAAATTTTTAAATCTAAAATGAACACTAATTTTTTTGAGTGATTTCTACGTTGTAGGGCCCCCAAGGCTTAATTTATTAGATGCATACCACACAAATTCAAATGGATTTTATCGTATTCAGTAACTTCGAGAAACTTACAGACACATTCAAATAATCCCTGTCATTTTATCTATGTTTAAAATATGGCAAAATTTGGTATAATGCCAAACTTTACCAAATTTTGCTCCAGCGCCTTCCAAGAGGGCTGACAACGCAGCACTTATGGTGTTAAAGCAACGAACAAACCGTGTTTATCGGGTTAAGTAACCTTATAATACCATATTAAAATTTTGAAAATTTCACTTTTTGTTGGTATTTTTAAGCGTTAGCTCATAACTCGAAAATCACGGGTTTGATAAAAGATCGTAAGAACAAATGTGTAGCTCTAGACGAAAATTTGCATGGGTCGCGCTTTTTGATTAGATGCCTCTGGCTCAGTTATAAAAGTTTAAAATGTTGGCTGACCCAAATGGCCAAAATCAAAAAGTTTCCCATTCGTTTCGGCTTTGTGAAATTTAGGAAGGCAAGAAAAGCTAGGTCCACAACTACGCTTCATTACGCATTGAAAAAAATTTGCGGAAAGCCGTCAATATATTGAGGATTGCTATCCGGCGAACAGGAGCAAAAAGGTTTTTCTCGAATGCGCTATGTTTAAGAACTCCCACTCGCTCCGTTTCAAAAAATACACCAGTCGACATAAAATGCATGTATATAAATAATGTATTCAATTTCAGTCAGAATGTAAATTTGCAAAAAATTTCACAAATAACGTCAAAATATGATTGAAATCGTTCTGCCCTTTATCGGAGATGTTTGGCAGCGTTTTTGAAACGATTTATTAGCTGTTTTAGTCTTTTGCTCGAAGTCGCTGTTTTTTAACAATTTGTTAAATTTCCGATTGAACGGGGATGTGCCTCTCATTTTATGTCCCTTTACAAAATGCGCCGCCGGTTTATGCTCTGCGCCAAAACTTTAAACAGGCGGAGAGCCCATGTATATGTTCATATTGTACTCCAATTATAATTTGTATACTTTTGGTATATCTCGTTTATTGTCATAACAGAGAGATGAGGATTTGGCTTACGAGGAATACAATTACGGTATCCTTACTACTGTTAAATGTTGGCTACGCTATGTCAATCATAAAACGCACTGCACCAACCAAAGAAATCAACATGATATATGAAAGAGCTTTGAAAGAATTTCCCTGGAAGGTACATGTGATCGATTCATAAGTATAGTATAGTGATATAAATTTGGATAAGTTTTCTATGATATTTTTAATAGTAACAGTTTTATAGCGTCAATGTTTCAATAGTAATTGAATCAAAGAAAGTGTAGCATGTTTTTTTTCCTCAACTACCGTCGCTAACGTCTGTGTAACGTCTATCTCATTTCATTCATGATAGATTTATTGCATTTTTTAATTTGGCGCGTGATATGGAATCTATTTGTGCACCTAACTTTATGTTTGGGCTAGTGTTAGGCGTGGAGGGCTAAGCCGAATCGGGCCATTAAAATTCCTGCTTCTAAAACAAATAATTCACATTTCAGGGCACTAGTGAATTTCAAACAAAGATTTCTTTAGTGCTGCAGCGATAGTGTAAATGCAGAATTCAGGAAATGTTTGTTCTTTAAAATTCGGTAACGTGATGTTGTAGCGCACAGTATTTTTTATACGATGCTCTCTGTAATGCTAATTTTTCTTGCTACGTACAACAAATTAACACTTCGTGATATTATTACCTCTACTTTTTCGGAAGTTGCGCCTGTAATTCAAAAACAAGAATTTAATGTAGTCTAATGCCAGTAGTAGTTTTAGTGATTAACCGAAGTTCTGTAGCCTACTATGAAGCACCATTGTTTACAAAACATTACCAGTTATCAAGTGTCGCCATTTGGATTGTATAGATGTAAAGCGCTTTATTCAATTTGGGCAGCTTTTGGATTCATAAGAAAATTGTTAATGATGTCTATGGTGATTGTCATAATATATTTATAAAACGGGTATTTTTTAGTCAAATTTACCATTTGTTTGATTCTGTGGTTAAAATAACATGGATCAGCGTGACAATTTGTGGCTTCTCAGGGAGAAGCTCAAGAACACCTGGTTCGACGAGGCTTCCAGAGAAGACACTATATTATTGTTGGTAGCTTCTTGAAGAAGGTGTAGGAATAGGTTTCTGGACATAGTTGCCCAGTAGGACGTAGGTTTACATTTGTGATTTTGGCATCGGTCGATAGGTATCGTGGAAACCTAGACGAACGGTGTCTATTACGACCGGATCTGGTCACCGGGTCCTGACATACCGGAAAACCGTCGACTTCAGAGATTAGTCATTAGATTTCGTTTTTTTCCATCGAACACTAACTTGTCAACAATATTGTCTGAGAGTATCAAAATCGGTGCTAGTCGACGCATCCTGATTTGATAATTTTGGTAGCTATATGGGCACAATGGATCTAAAAAGAATATTCTAACATTAAAAAGTGGTGAGCTATTCTCGTGTTCAACATGACCGTATGCGTTTTTGGTAACTTCGGACCGATTTTGTTCATTTTTCTTGATATTCGGTATTTGAGTGAATATATCTCGCAAACCAGGAAGAAAACCAAAAATTCGGATAAGAGAAGTTTGTCCGAAGAGTACTTTAAAATTTTTCAATGTGATATTTTGAAAATTGAGACACTTCATACATTTTGAAAATAGTGTTTTGCGCAATTTTGACAATCCCTGCGAAAAGTTCCAAGTCAAATTTCATAGCTGGGGGGTTGTGATTTGTATGATTTTGGACAGATTCGGGTATTTATAGCCAGGTTTTGCCCAAACTTCCTAGTTTGCGACCATTGAACTACACTTTAATCAAATACCACATCTCCGACGTCCTGTTGGGTTCCGATGGCTTTCAGGCACGCCCCTCGAAAACTTTTTAGGTACCGAAATCCTTTCAAATCTAGGTATTTAGACCTGGTTTAGATCTGTTAAAAGCAAACTTGATTAAATTGGGCACTCTAGTGAGGCTTTTTGAGCACTAATTTCAGTATTTTTACTCTACCTGTTTCTATACTTCCTAATATTGGGCTAATCGTGTTTCTGGGAGCTCAAAAATTCAATTCTTCGTATCTGGCGCGCTCGAAGTGCGATTAATTTGGTCACTGTTGTTTTCGTCAAAATCTACTTGCAGTGAATTATTGTTTTGTAGTGGTCTCCTGCTGTGTGTTTCGCTCAAGGAAAATAACAAAAAAGTTAAAAAAATTTGCTAAACAGGAATCGGAAAAGGACCCTTATGGTTATCGCAAACTTATTTAATTTTTATAAGTTTGCTATAAAACCGAAAAATACTTTGTCAATCATAACAATGTTCTTCGTTATTTCAGTCACTAAAATAACGAAAACATGCAAAATACTGTTTATTGCTCAAAGAATTCTCAAGTCCTTTCTTATTTCACTCTTTAAAATATCGAAAACAAGCGAAAAGTTGAATCCTTTTCGGCCAACCTTAATTTCCATTCACTCGCTGAAATAGCAAAAATAAGAGTGTTTGTTGCACACCTTATTAAGAAATGAGTGGTACTAAGTACGCTTGCAAAAGAAGAGTATCAAGGAACTCTATATAAATGAAATATTATTTATAATTGGCGAAAGTACAATTAAAATTTGCCATCTCCAAACCGAACATTTGAAAGCCAAACACAGAAAACATTGTGCTTTGTTGATCATGCCGTTTTGTATGTTTAATGGCAGTGGGTTAAAATGTTTGGTTTGCAGGAATATTATGAAATACAGTAATTGTTATATTATTATTGCAACTAGAATACCATGATCACCTTCAGTCGATGTTAACAAAAACGTTAGCCATTGGCGAACGCATAAAAATAGTCAAAGTCAATCAAAAATCGTACCAAAGTTCCTTCTATAATTCAGGAGGCAGACAATTTGGGAAGAGTACCATAGGGCAAAAATCTAAAGGAATAATGGGCCCCAGCTTAGTCATTGACTTGCTTACTACTTCTAAATAAAACTTTTGATTTACATCTGACATTGTCAGTAATCCTATGTGTATCCTGTGTAAGGAACATTAGTTTTACATAAAATGAGCAGAATCTTGAACCTCCACTTTGTCCAAAATACCATTTCAAGCGTGTCTCTTTGACATGTTTCTCTAATGAAAAGATACGTAAAAATTGTTTTCAACCTCCTAAAGGTAATCCAGTGTTGATATTTTTAAGACAAAATATAGGATTGGGGAGATTTACAACTGTTGTGTTTTCCATGAATTTAGGTTACCTGGAATAGTTTTTGTATTGCGACATGCTGCTTTTATAATGATCTCTATTTTAATTTCATACTCCACTGCAAACAATAAGTTTGTTATTTACGTTCGGGGTTGGCGAACCCGTTTTTAATTGTATTACCTGTACTTATAAGTAAAATTTCATATATACAGACTGTAGATACTCTTGATTTAGATACAGTACTTAGCCAAAGTACTGCTCAGTTAACACGAGGTGCAACAAACTGTTTTTGTTATTTTAAAAGTGCATAGAAACTCAGGTTTGCTGTAAACGTTTCAACGTTTTGCTTGTTTTCGATATTTTGGTGAGAGAAATAAGAAAAAGCTTGAGCGAATACTTTGAATAATAAACCGTAAGGGGTTCAATGTTTTGCTTGTTTTCGATATTTTAGTGAGTGAACCAACGAAAGCATTGTTATGACTGAGCAAGCATTTTTCAGTTTATAACAGACTTATAAAAATTGAGCAAGGTTTCAATTTAGGGGTTTCTTTTACCCAATCCCATTTAGGGAATTTTTTCTAGCTTGTTAATGCAGAATGCAGCAACCATTTAACCACCTAACTTCTTTTCTTACTGTAAGACGTTTTGTGTCTACGTAGAGTCCTTATTTATTAAAGATACTTTTGCAGCTACAAGTTATGGTACAATTATCTAAGATTGCGACGAAAACAGATGCGCGCAAGATGTCTCACCGATCCCGCGTTTGAAGATGTTAATAATTGCTTCGAACGTGCGCTTGTGTTTATGCATAAGGTACTGTAATTTGTTAACCGTTGCGATTTTAGCTTTAACTGAGACTTAAATGCTCAGTACATCTCTGGAAACTTCTTCTGGATGTTAATATTTCCAGGTTCACATTGCACGCTCGTGTGAGTGGACCTTGACTGCTTTAATTAGTTTTCAAGCGTTATTATAATATTAGCATACAAGAAAGGGGGGTCGCGGCCCACAGAGGGTACCTAAAAGAGTGGGGGTCCGCGGGGTCGCACTCAGACATGTGAAAGCGGGGTCCAGGAGGGCAGGTCATTCAGTGATGCGCATTTCTACGAGTTAACCGTGTAGGGGCGGAGAAAGTTTCAATAAAATTGCATTTCCTAGCCCGGAATAAGAATTATTGGTAAATTAAGGACGCCGTAAACATGTAAACAATGCTATTGAATTTTTATACAAAAATTGAAGTTTGGTTAAAATACGATTGAAAGTAACTGTTTTTAGTACGAGAGAGGCTAGTTTTATTACAATTTCCGACATGATTTTGAAACCGAAATCGTTCAAAAAAATTTGAACCAAAAGGGGGTGGGGGTCGCGACCCGCGCAACCCCCCCCCCTGGCTACGCCCTTGTTATCATATTAGATTTGCGTTTTAAAGATTGCTTGTCCGCACAAACCGTAGTTACAATTTAGCAAAACACGAAAGCTGCAGCTGATTATTGTATATTTTAAGAGTCGTGTTGAAAAACATCATTGGCATTTAATCTTTCATATTATTTTTAAATGAATATCCATTTTTACCATGGAGTTTTCCAAGCGTCAGCGTGTACTCACTATTTTGCTGTTTATAAGCCATGAATGCTGTTTTATATACATGGTGTTTCAGGTTACATTTTGCATTTATCTACCTAAGCTTGACGCAAATTGCTTTTGTTGTATTTCATTGAATTATTGGTAATACGTTGCGTACTCTCTATGGCGCTGAATTGCTAGTACATGTTCGTCTACGCATTTTAAGCATCTTGTCAAGACGGCATTGGCTAGCATGCAGAAGCATCATTATATACAGTCACGGACAAAACTAACTGCGCAAAAACAGACGCCGAAGTTGCGTCCGACCGCATGCAGACGCAATTCGGGCAGATAAATAGACGAAATTGCGTCCTTCCACGGTTTCGTCGCTCCGCGTATATATGCGTCCGTCGCGTCCGGACTTACTTTTGTCAGTGACTGTTTCACCTAATATCCTTGATAAAGTCGTCCCGGCGCAACATTAGCTGTATCCAGTAACTGTAGAGCTACCGAGTAAGTATTTTTGACTGGAGTCACTGCAACAAAAGTTTTTGATGTCGAAATTCATTTAAATTGTGTTGAAATTTATTATGTTGAACTGACGTTTTGTCTTCGACAAAGTGTATTTGGGTATCGAATCAGCTTAGTTGTCGCACTCTATGCGGAAAATTTTGACTTTTCCGAACTAAAAGAATTGTGTATGAGCACGATCTCAGTGTTCCACACTTTGGAACCGGGGGAGCTGAAAATACCTGGAATGTGATTGCACCATTCCATCTGTACACGCGATGAAGTACTGTTAACTGTCAAAAACGTCAATTATGTGTAGTTTAACAACGGACTATATTTACACATATATATCTGGAAAAGTGATTTTGGCACCGCATGAAAATATTAGGAAAACGTTTGTATGGATTTAGCTTAACTGCGAAAATTCGCTAATTTTCGCCGCACAGGATAGTACATCAGAGTAACTGTGGAGAACGAAATTTACCTAAGGGAACACGGATGAGGTCGAAATACCTACGTTATCCTTCCCCTTTTTCGGAGAAGCCAGGAAGCTGACGATAGTGCCCGTATTTGGCCGAACTGGGTTTCTTTCCTTCCTGTGTTTTCTAAAGCAAGATGTGCAGTTGTTTCAGAACAATTTACCCAAAATTGTCTTTGGCTTCAGTCAACTGAAGTTGGTGTGGAGTATATCGAGAGCATTAAATTGGTTCGCCTTTGAAGTAGTTTATATATATGCTTATGACTAGACTTGGTCACCGATTGACCTGCAGGTAAATGAAGGGAAGTCAAAATTTGCAGAGGAATCGAAGAAGTATGACCAGCTCTAAAACAAATGCCGAGGTTAGAGAGTAAGAGAAATGTAGGAAACACGTGTTATAAAATAAGTCAATATGTTCCACACTTCTAGAATCATCGGCAGCTCCTGTAACAGTGTTTTTTGGTTAGCCTTTTTGAGATTCTTTACTGCTTCGAGATTGTGATTGTAAATTAAAAATGAATGTAAATCTGTTTTCGTAAATATCGCTTACTCTCTAATGTATGTGTCACGCAAGCCCACCGCTGGCGGGATAGTGTTTTGCAAGCTTTCGTATTTGAGGGAAATGAGCATCTAATTGTGTAATAATGTATGTGTGTAATCTGTGTCTGTAAATATTATCATAAATTTCCAGATGCCACGCATCTGGCTTGACTACTGTCAATGGATGATCGAACAGCACTTTATCACTAGAACTCGTAAAGTTTTCGATCGTGCCCTGCGTGCACTCCCAATTACGCAACACGAGCGTATTTGGCCGTGTTATCTTAAATTTGTTAAGTCGTATGATATTTCGGAAACAGCTGTACGTGTGTTTCGAAGATATTTGAAGGTACGTTCATTTACGACTGCTTTTGGATTTGTAACTGTTTGGCTTCTTGACGCAAGCATTTCCTATGTAGTTCAATGATTTCTTAAGTGCATACTTAATTAGCGATTTAGAGTTCTGGTAAGTTCTTTCTTCGTCGCGACGTTTCTCAGCAAATCCTATAATTAGTACCGGAAAGTATTTCACCGATTTGTAAATAGTGTGATGTAGCGAATGGTATTGTCTGAATCTGATTTGTATTGTCATAGTTGTATTTCAATAAGTTTTTGTGTACAAAACATTCTTTAATTTTAAATAACCGAATAGCTTAATACTAATACAATTCAGGTGTTTTTGTCAAATAATCTGATGCAATGTTAGGATTTACTTCTATTATGTATGTACCGTCGGAATCTGGATGTATTGATACGCATAAAATTTACTCATAAATATTGCTATTTAACGGTATATACTATGTGGCCATGTCCTTAAATGCCTGATATTTCAACATCTTCGGAATGTCCTCAAATTTTGTAACTATCCTAAAGTTTCACAATATTTTTGTTCTTTTCTGCTTTTCAGACAGGCACGTAGCCGGCGAGGGGCGGCGACGACTCCTTGAGATTGTGTTCGCTCCCTGCCAGAGAAAAACCTGAAAATAACCAATTTCCTATACATACGCTACGGAGCGGATTTTCATTGGTAACCAACAACTGTAAATGGCGAAATTTATTTGAATTTGTTTCCTCTGGTTATAAATAGTTTTAATGCGATATTTTCTCAAATTTTTACTTATGCAAAACTGTGTAAACTTCACGTGACAGGTCATTTTATAAACATAAAAAAATTTTGCACCACCTGAAATCGACTTGCCCCTCTCTGAATTTGGCCTGCTCCCCCTAAAATAGATGTCTGGCTACGTGCCTGCTTTCGAACGATGGCAGAAGTGGCGACGTCAGTTTCCTCGTGTTGTATCTGTCATGACATCCTTACCTCTGCTTTTTTGATTTGAACATGATTGAAATTTTTTATATTTAACAAAATGGGGCTAAAAACTTGCTATTTGGATCAAAACGTCCACCTCCGAAAAGACCCAAATTTTCATATTTTCAAAAAGTTCGCTGATAGCCTTCAAAGAGTGCCTAGTATAGCCTAAAGACTCTATAGTTTAGGGCGGAAGGCAGGGTGAGCTGATAAATTGGCTGCGGCGCTTTAGAACAGACTGAACTTATCGGCTATAGGGTTATATGTGACGCACTATTGGTTGAAATCAATAAGTTTTGAATTGCCAACTGAGCAAAGCTTTTGTTATGTATCCGGCACCCGTAGGTGGGCATTTGGCCAATACAGCGCGTTTCCACCCGTGACTTTTAACAGTATAGTTGCAGTAAAACGGTGAATGCATAGCACATACAAGAATGTTTTTAGTAAGCTGGTTTGTCCACAGTGGCTGTGGGGATGAGGTGGGCACCCTCACTTTCCAAATCCTTTCATGTTCGTGATATTTTGCCCCGTGCCCGCCCCTGACGCCGCCCGGCCGAAGCTCCCCAAGGAAATTTTTAATATCTCTAAATTATGTTTAAATATTACCATTATTTCTAATAACTTAGCCCCCACTTTAAAATTTTCGCAAAGAAACCGCATGGAGTCCAACTTATCTTTCGGAAGGTTCTATACAGGCTAGGTAAGTATTGATCTAACTTGAAATATTTTGTAATTATGATTACTAGTTTGCTGTCACATTATTTCAGATTTTGTTAAAACCAGAATTGGGATAAAAATGCCATGACTTAGCAAATTTTATCCGTCCTGGCCCTCTTTTGACATGTGGTCCAAATGGCTGAAACGGTATTCCAGCGATAACGCGTCTGAATTCTGTCAAAAAAGGAATTCAAATTGCGACGCTCGGAGTTTCCGCCAGACGAAGCCATAAAAATTTGGTTTTAGCTCTCATGCTTTCCATCTGAATGCTATGACATGTTCCCAAATTTACTGAAAATTTAATCTTTGAAAACATATGGCCACGCTGTATTTACAGTGAACTGTATCCTACTAACGTTTTGGCGTTGATGTGGAAAATATTCAGCATCGTATACTAAAATGTTTTTGATTCCTGAAAGTTGCTTATTTTATTAATATTTCTTCGCAATTAAAAATCTAAATTACTGTAACATATGAATACTTAAAGTATTTTATTGATTTTTGTTCAACTCTATGTTCATTCGGCTGTTGTTAGCCCACGACTTGGATTAAAGACGAATTTACCATATATTTGTATCGAGCCTATTAGCGTTTGTGTTTAGAGTGATAGAAAATTTTAATGCTTCTTGGGCACTGGATCGCTATTTCATTTTTTTATAACGTTTTTGTCGCTTTTTAATGTCGGATTAGCTAAATTTATTGAAAGTGTTCAAATACTTACACGGGTTTTGTAATTTTTAGCTTTGCCCCGAAAACTCCGAGGAATACATCGACCATTTGATTAAAATTGACCGGCTGGATGAGGCAGCTGTTTTGTTGGCAAAGATTGTCAATAACGATCGGTTTGCGAGTAAAAAAGGCAAAACTAATCATCAAGTAAGGCAGTAACGCGCCTTGTGTTGAGTTGCAAGTGGTGTTATATAGTAACGACACAAATTAATTTACTATAGCGAAGAAATATGTTGAGCTATTGCAGTTTCAAAATAATCTCGGTACCCTTTTCCTTTACTAAAATATTGCACCTCTGGGTTATCCAAAGTGGGGGGACCCTGGTATTTTTTCGGTGCCCCGTGACAAAAAACGGCCGCCCTCTGGAAAAATTTTTAGCTCTCCAAAATCGACAATATTTTTTTACAAAAATCGTTTTCCGAAATAAAAAATTTGACTGATTTCAGCCAAAAATGGGTGAAAAGTTGCTTTTGACGTTTTTTCACTATTTATTAGCAATTTTAGTTGCGTTTCTCGCTGAAAAATATTTAATGTTGGAAATTTGTAAATTTAGACCCCCAGTTCACGTCCCTTGGCAAAATTTTCAGCGATTGGAGAAGCCAGGAGCTATGACTGAACCGTATATACAACCCCACTCTACGGTAACTTTTCCTTACCACATTATCACTATTTTCTATCCTGACATTTACGTATCTGGCTTCTTCAGATTTTGAAAACACCTAAAACATTCCTGTGGCAGCCAGTGCTGGTTGATGTGAGGCTGAGAACTCTAGGGAAACTCAGCTAGAGGCTTCTATGTGATCGGTCAAGTTGCAAAAAAATGGATGTTTTATATAAAATGTGCATAAAAATTCATCGTGTTGTTGCAATTCTACCTGCTATAATATTAGGTGTGGTGTATTATTCAAAGATTAGCGCAGCACATTCGGTGCCGTTCTTTTCGGGTATTTGATCCGGAGAGAGGGAGATCCGTATGGTACTGTGTTTTTCATCTGTTTATATGACGCATAAGCGACTTTGGAAAGAACTTTCTATACGCGTTTTTGTCAGATTGGAAAGTTGAAACCATGTGTCGTTTCAGCAATGGTAAACAATCCGCCTACAACTTCTCTCAAAATTTTGGATGCTCCGGGAGCCCCATTTCGACCAGCGGTGTCCCTGAATACTTGGGAATAACCGGAACTGAAATTTACTGGAAACGGAACCAGCACGGGACCGTTTATTTAAAATGGAATCGAAACTTACTCTTATAAAGCTTTATAAAAGTAAACAGATAAAGAAAGAAATAAAGGCGCCTTGGGCTAGAAAATTCTTTACGTTGAACTCAACGAATTGCCATTATATTACTATCTTTTTGGGGCCTTGAAGAAGCGCAGGAAACTAAGGACGAATATATAAAAACGCATTTATACAATATATGAATATATATATATAAAAGCATCTATATAAAAGACGTTTGTCGGGATAGAAAATAGTGATAATGTGGTAAGGAAAAACTACCGTAGAGTGGGGATCTATACGGTTCAGTCATAGCTCCTGGCTTCTCCAATCGCTGAAAATTTTGCCAAGGGACGTGAACTGGGGGTCTAAATTTACAAATTTCCAACATTAAATATTTTTCAGCGAGAGACGCAATTAAAATTGCTAATAAATAGTGAAAAAACGTCAAAAGCGTTCACCCATTTTTGGCTGAAATCAGTCAAATTTTTGTTTCGGAAAACGATTTTTTGTTAAAAAATATTGTCGATTTTGGAGAGCTAAAAATTTTTCCAGAGGGCGGCCGTTTTTTGTCACGGGGCACCGAAAAAATACCCAGGGTCCCCCCACTTTGGATAACCCAGAGGTGCAATATTTTCATAAAGGAAAAGGGTACCGAGATTATTTTGAAACTGCAAATCATTAACATATTTCTTCGCTATAGTAAATTAATTTGTGTCGTTACTATATAACACCACTTCTTGCAACTCAACACAAGGCGCGTTCTTGCCTTACTTGATGATTAGTTTTGCCTTTTTTACTCGCAAACCGATAGTTATTGACAATCTTTGCCAACAAAACAGCTGCCTCATCCAGCCGGTCAATTTTAATCAAATGGTCGATGTATTCCTCGGAGTTTTCGGGGCAAAGCTAAAAATTACAAAACCCCTGTAAGTATTTGAACACTTTCAATAAATTTAGCTAATCCGACATTAAAAAGCGACAAAAACGTACTATAAAAAAATGAAAAAATAGCGATCCAGTGCCCAAGAAGCATTAAAATTTTCTATCACTCTAAACACAAACGCTAATAGGCTCGATACAAATATATGGTAAATTCGTCTTTAATCCAAGTCGTGGGCTAACAACAGCCCAAATGAACATAGAGTTGAACAAAAATCAATATAATACTTTTTAAGTATTCCATATGTTACTATAATTTAGATTTTTAATTGCGAAGAAATATTAATAAAATAAGCAACTTTCAGGAATCAAAAACATTTTAGTATACGATGCTGAATATTTTCCACATCAACGCCAAAACGTTAGTAGGATACAGTTCACTGTAAATACAGCGTGGCCATATGTTTTCAAAGATTAAATTTTCAGTAAATTTGGGAACATGTCATAGCATTCAGATGGAAAGCATGAGAGCTAAAACCAAATTTTTATGGCTTCGTCTGGCGGAAACTCCGAGCGTCGCAATTTGAATTCCTTTTTTGACAGAATTCAGACGCGTTATCGCTGGAATACCGTTTCAGCCATTTGGACCACATGTCAAAAGAGGGCCAGGACGGATAAAATTTGCTAAGTCATGGCATTTTTATCCCAATTCTGGTTTTAACAAAATCTGAAATAATGTGACAGCAAACTAGTAATCATAATTACAAAATATTTACAAGAGTTAGATCAAATACTTACCTAGCCTGTATAGAACCTTCCGAAAGATAAGTTGGACTCCATGCGGTTTCTTTTGCGAAAATTTTAAAGTGGGGGCTAAGTTATTAGAAATAATGGTAATATTTAAACATAATTTAGAGATATTAAAATTTTCCTCGGGGGCTTCGGCCGGGCGGCGTCAGGGGCGGGCACGGGGCAAAATATCACGAACATGAAAGGATTTGGAAAGTGAGGGTGCCCACCTCATCCCCACAGCCACTGTGGACAAACCAGCTTACTAAAAACATTCTTGTATGTGCTATGCATTCACCGTTTTACTGCAACTATACTGTTAAAAGTCACGGGTGGAAACGCGCTGTATTGGCCAAATGCCCACCTACGGGTGCCGGATACATAACAAAAGCTTTGCTCAGTTGGCAATTTCAAAACTTATTGATTTCAACCAATAGTGCGTCACATATAACCCTATAGCCGATAAGTTCAAAGTCTGTTCTAAAGCGCCGCAGCCAATTTATCAGCTCACCCTGCCTTCCGCCCTAAACTATAGAGTCTTTAGGCTATACTAGGCACTCTTTGAAGGCTATCAGCGAACTTTTTGAAAATATGAAAATTTGGGTCTTTTCGGAGGTGGACGTTTTGATCCAAATAGCAATTTTTAGCCCCATTTGTTAAATATAAAAAATTTCAATCATGTTCAAATCAAAAAAGCAGAGGTAAGGATGTCATGACAGATACAACACGAGGAAACTGACGTCGCCACTTCTGCCATCGTTCGAAAGCAGGCACGTAGCCAGACATCTATTTTAGGGGGAGCAGGCCAAATTCAGAGAGGGGCAATTCGATTTCAGGTGTTGCAAAATATTTTTATGTTTATAAAATGACCTGTCACGTGAAGTTTACACAGTTTTGCATAAGTAAAAATTTGAGAAAATATCGCATTAAAACTATTTATAACCAGAGGAAACAAATTCAAATAAATTTCGCCATTTACAGTTGTTGGTTACCAATGAAAATCCGCTCCGTAGCGTATGTATAGGAAATTGGTTATTTTCAGGTTTTTCTCTGGCAGGGAGCGAACACAATCTCAAGGAGTCGTCGCCGCCCCTCGCCGGCTACGTGCCTGTCTGAAAAGCAGAAAAGAACAAAAATATTGTGAAACTTTAGGATAGTTACAAAATTTGAGGACATTCCGAAGATGTTGAAATATCAGGCATTTAAGGACATGGCCACATAGTATATACCGTTAAATAGCAATATTTATGAGTAAATTTTATGCGTATCAATACATCCAGATTCCGACGGTACATACATAATAGAAGTAAATCCTAACATTGCATCAGATTATTTGACAAAAACACCTGAATTGTATTAGTATTAAGCTATTCGGTTATTTAAAATTAAAGAATGTTTTGTACACAAAAACTTATTGAAATACAACTATGACAATACAAATCAGATTCAGACAATACCATTCGCTACATCACACTATTTACAAATCGGTGAAATACTTTCCGGTACTAATTATAGGATTTGCTGAGAAACGTCGCGACGAAGAAAGAACTTACCAGAACTCTAAATCGCTAATTAAGTATGCACTTAAGAAATCATTGAACTACATAGGAAATGCTTGCGTCAAGAAGCCAAACAGTTACAAATCCAAAAGCAGTCGTAAATGAACGTACCTTCAAATATCTTCGAAACACACGTACAGCTGTTTCCGAAATATCATACGACTTAACAAATTTAAGATAACACGGCCAAATACGCTCGTGTTGCGTAATTGGGAGTGCACGCAGGGCACGATCGAAAACTTTACGAGTTCTAGTGATAAAGTGCTGTTCGATCATCCATTGACAGTAGTCAAGCCAGATGCGTGGCATCTGGAAATTTATGATAATATTTACAGACACAGATTACACACATACATTATTACACAATTAGATGCTCATTTCCCTCAAATACGAAAGCTTGCAAAACACTATCCCGCCAGCGGTGGGCTTGCGTGACACATACATTAGAGAGTAAGCGATATTTACGAAAACAGATTTACATTCATTTTTAATTTACAATCACAATCTCGAAGCAGTAAAGAATCTCAAAAAGGCTAACCAAAAAACACTGTTACAGGAGCTGCCGATGATTCTAGAAGTGTGGAACATATTGACTTATTTTATAACACGTGTTTCCTACATTTCTCTTACTCTCTAACCTCGGCATTTGTTTTAGAGCTGGTCATACTTCTTCGATTCCTCTGCAAATTTTGACTTCCCTTCATTTACCTGCAGGTCAATCGGTGACCAAGTCTAGTCATAAGCATATATATAAACTACTTCAAAGGCGAACCAATTTAATGCTCTCGATATACTCCACACCAACTTCAGTTGACTGAAGCCAAAGACAATTTTGGGTAAATTGTTCTGAAACAACTGCACATCTTGCTTTAGAAAACACAGGAAGGAAAGAAACCCAGTTCGGCCAAATACGGGCACTATCGTCAGCTTCCTGGCTTCTCCGAAAAAGGGGAAGGATAACGTAGGTATTTCGACCTCATCCGTGTTCCCTTAGGTAAATTTCGTTCTCCACAGTTACTCTGATGTACTATCCTGTGCGGCGAAAATTAGCGAATTTTCGCAGTTAAGCTAAATCCATACAAACGTTTTCCTAATATTTTCATGCGGTGCCAAAATCACTTTTCCAGATATATATGTGTAAATATAGTCCGTTGTTAAACTACACATAATTGACGTTTTTGACAGTTAACAGTACTTCATCGCGTGTACAGATGGAATGGTGCAATCACATTCCAGGTATTTTCAGCTCCCCCGGTTCCGAAGTGGGGAACACTGAGATCGTGCTCATACACAATTCTTTTAGTTCGGAAAAGTCAAAATTTTCCGCATAGAGTGCGACAACTAAGCTGATTCGATACCCAAATACACTTTGTCGAAGACAAAACGTCAGTTCAACATAATAAATTTCAACACAATTTAAATGAATTTCGACATCAAAAACTTTTGTTGCAGTGACTCCAGTCAAAAATACTTACTCGGTAGCTCTACAGTTACTGGATACAGCTAATGTTGCGCCGGGACGACTTTATCAAGGATATTAGGTGAAACAGTCACTGACAAAAGTAAGTCCGGACGCGACGGACGCATATATACGCGGAGCGACGAAACCGTGGAAGGACGCAATTTCGTCTATTTATCTGCCCGAATTGCGTCTGCATGCGGTCGGACGCAACTTCGGCGTCTGTTTTTGCGCAGTTAGTTTTGTCCGTGACTGTATATAATGATGCTTCTGCATGCTAGCCAATGCCGTCTTGACAAGATGCTTAAAATGCGTAGACGAACATGTACTAGCAATTCAGCGCCATAGAGAGTACGCAACGTATTACCAATAATTCAATGAAATACAACAAAAGCAATTTGCGTCAAGCTTAGGTAGATAAATGCAAAATGTAACCTGAAACACCATGTATATAAAACAGCATTCATGGCTTATAAACAGCAAAATAGTGAGTACACGCTGACGCTTGGAAAACTCCATGGTAAAAATGGATATTCATTTAAAAATAATATGAAAGATTAAATGCCAATGATGTTTTTCAACACGACTCTTAAAATATACAATAATCAGCTGCAGCTTTCGTGTTTTGCTAAATTGTAACTACGGTTTGTGCGGACAAGCAATCTTTAAAACGCAAATCTAATATGATAACAAGGGCGTAGCCAGGGGGGGGGGGGGGGGTTGCGCGGGTCGCGACCCCCCCCCCCATTTGGTTCAAATTTTTTTGAACGATTTCGGTTTCAAAATCATGTCGGAAATTGTAATAAAACTAGCCTCTCTCGTACTAAAAACAGTTACTTTCAATCGTATTTTAACCAAACTTCAATTTTTGTATAAAAATTCAATAGCATTGTTTACATGTTTACGGCGTCCTTAATTTACCAATAATTCTTATTCCGGGCTAGGAAATGCAATTTTATTGAAACTTTCTCCGCCCCTACACGGTTAACTCGTAGAAATGCGCATCACTGAAATGACCTGCCCTCCTGGACCCCGCTTTCACATGTCTGAGTGCGACCCCGGGGACCCCCACTCTTTTAGGTACCCTCTGTGGGCCGCGACCCTCTTTTTCTTGTATTCTAATATTATAATAACGCTTGAAAACTAATTAAAGCAGTCAAGGTCCACTCACACGAGCGTGCAATGTGAACCTGGAAATATTAACATCCAGAAGAAGTTTCCAGAGATGTACTGAGCATTTAAGTCTCAGTTAAAGCTAAAATCGCAACGGTTAACAAATTACAGTACCTTATGCATAAACACAAGCGCACGTTCGAAGCAATTTATTAACATCTTCAAATGCGGGATCGGTAGAAAGCATCTTTGCGCGCATCTGTTTTCGTCGCAATCTCAGATAATTGTACCATAACTTGTAGCTGCAAAAGTATCTTTAATAAATAAGGACTCTACGTAGACACAAAACGTCTTACAGTAAGAAAAGAAGTTAGGTGGTTAAATGGTTGCTGCATTCTGCATTAACAAGCTAGAAAAAATTCCCTAAAATGGGATTGGGTAAAAGAAACCCCAAATTGAAACCTTGCTCAATTTTTATAAGTCTGTTATAAACTGAAAAATGCTTGCTCAGTCATAACAATGCTTTCGTTGGTTCACTCACTAAAATATCGAAAACAAGCAAAACATTGAACCCATTACGGTTTATTATTCAAAGTATTCTCTCAAGCTTTTTCTTATTTCTTGACAAAATATCCGAAAACAAGCAAAACGTTGAAACGTTTACAGCAAACCTGAGTTTCTATGCACTTTTAAAATAACAAAAACAGTTTGTTGCACCTCGTGTTAACTGCGAATTACTTGGCTAAGTACTGTATCTAAATCAAGAGTATCTACAGTCTGTATATATGAAATTTTACTTATAAGTACAGGTAATACAATTAAAAACGGGTTCGCCAACCCCGAACGTAAATAACAAACTTATTGTTTGCAGTGGAGTATGAAATTAAACTAGAGATCATTATAAAAGCAGCATGTCGCAATACAAAAACTATTCCAGGTAACCTAAATTCATGGAAAACACAACAGTTGTAAATCTCCCCAATCCTATATTTTGTCTTAAAAATATCAACACTGGATTACCTTTAGGAGGTTGAAAACAATTTTTACGTATCTTTTCATTAGAGAAACATGTCAAAGAGACACGCTTGAAATGGTATTTTGTAAAAAGTGGAGGTTCAAGATTCTGCTCATTTTATGTAAAACTAATGTTCCTAATATACTATACACATAGGATTACTGACAATGTCAGATGTAAATCAAAAGTTTTATTTAGAAGTAGTAAAAGAACCCAATGATGAAGCTGGGGCCCATTATTCCTTTAGATTTTTGCCTGATGGTACTTTGAATTGTCTGCCTCCTGAATTATAGAAGGAACTTTGGTACGATTTTTGATTGACTTTGACTATTTTTATGCGTCTGCCAATGGCTAACGTTTTTGTTAACATCGACTGAAGGTGATCATGGTATTCTAGTTGCAATAATAATATAACAATTACTGTATTTCATAATATTCCTGCAAACCAAACATTTTAACCCACTGCCATTAAACATACAAAACGGCATGATCAACAAAGCACAATGTTTTCTGTGTTTGGCTTTCAAATGTTCGGTTTGGAGATGGCAAATTTTAATTGTACTTTCGCCAATTATAAATAATATTTCATTTATATAGAGTTCCTTATACTCTTCTTTTGCAAGTGTACTGTAGTACCACTCATTTCTTAATAAGGTGTGCAACAAACACTCTTATTTTTGCTATTTCAGCGAGTGATGGATATGAAGGAGGTTGGCCGAAAAGGATTCAACTTTTCGCTTGTTTTCGATATTTTAAAGAGTGAAATAAGAAAGGACTTGAGAATTCTTTGAGCAATAAACAGTATTTTGCATGTTTTCGTTATTTTAGTGACTGAAATAACGAAGAACATTGTTATGATTGACAAAGTATTTTTCGGTTTTATAGCAAACTTATAAAAATTAAATAAGTTTGCGATAACCATAAGGGTCCTTTTCCGATTCCTGTTTAGCAAATTTTTTTAACTTTTTTGTTATTTTCCTTGAGCGAAACACACAGCAGGAGACCACTACAAAACAATAATTCACTGCAAGTAGATTTTGACGAAAACAACAGTGACCAAATTAATCGCACTTCGAGCGCGCCAGATACGAAGAATTGAATTTTTGAGCTCCCAGAAACACGATTAGCCCAATATTAGGAGTATAGACAGGTAGCTAAATACTGAAATTAGTGCTCACAAAGTCACTAGAGTGCCCAATTTAATCAAGTTTGCTTTTAACAGATCTAAACCAGGTCTAAATACCTAGATTTGAAAGGATTTGGGTATCCTGAGAGTTTTCGAGGGGCGTGCCTGAAAGCCATCGGAACCCAACAGGACGTCGGAGATGTGGTATTTGATTAAAGTGTAGTTCAATGGTCGCAAACTAGGAAGTTTGGGCAAAACCTGGCTATAAATACCCGAATCTGTCCAAAATCATACAAATCACAACCCCCCAGCTATGAAATTTGACTTGGAACTTTTTGGAGGGATTGTCAAAATTGCGCAAAACACTATTTTCAAAATGTATGAAGTGTCTCAATTTTCAAAATATCACATTGAAAAATTTTAAAGTACTCTTCGGACAAACTTCTCTTATCCGATTTTTGATTTTATTCCTGGTTTGCGAGATATATTCACTCAAATACCGAATATCAAGAAAAATGAACAAAATCGGTCCAAAGTACCAAAAACGCATACGGTCATGTTGAACACGAGAATAGCTCACCACTTTTAATGTTAGAATATTTTTATTTGATCCATTGTGCCCATATAGCTACCAAAAATATCAAATCAGGATGCGTCGACTAGCACCGATTTTGATACTCTCAGACAATATTGTTGACAAGTTAGTGTTCGATGGAAAAAAACGAAATCTAATGACTAATCTCTGAAGTCGACGGTTTTCCGGTATGTCAGGAACCGGTGACCAGATCCGGTCGTAATAGACACCGTTCGTCTAGGTTTCCACGATACCTATCGACCGATGCCAAAATCACAAATGTAAACCTACGTCCTACTGGGCAACTATGTCCAGAAACCTATTCCTACACCTTCTTCAGAGCTACAGACAATAATATAGTGTCTTCTCTGGAAGCCTCGTCGAACCAGGTGTTCTTGACTTCTCCCTGAGAAGCCACAAATTGTCACGCTGATCCATGTTATTTTAACCACAGAATCAAACAAATGGTAAATTTGACTAAAAATACCCGTTTTATAAATATATTATGACAATCACGTTAGACATCATTACAATTTTCTTATGAATCCAAAAGCTGCCAAAATTGAATAAAGCGCTTTACATCTATACAATCCAAATGGCGACACTTGATAACTGTGTTTTGTAAACAATGGTGCTTCATAGAGGCTACAGAACTTCGGTTAATCACTAAAACTACTACTGGCAGTAGACTACATTAAATTCTTGTTTTTGAATTACAGGCGCAACTTCCGAAAAAGCAGAGGTAATAATATCACGAAGTGTTAATTTGTTGTACGTAGCAAGAAAAATTAGCATTACAGAGAGCATCGTATATACTGTGCGCTACAGCATCACGTTACCGAATTTTAAGAAACAAACATTTCCTGAATTCTGCATTTACACTATCGCTGCAGCACTAAGAAATCTTTGTTTGAAACTCACTAGTGCCCTGAACGTGAATTATTTGTTTTAGAAGCAGCAATTTTAATGGCCCAATTCGGTTTCGCGGTCCACGCCTAACACTAGCCCAAACATAAAGTTAGGTGCACAAATAGATTCCATCACGCGCCAAATTAAAAAATGCAATAAATCTATCATGAATGAAATGAGATAGACGTTACACAGACGTCGCGACGGTAGTTGAGGAAACAAAACATGCTACACTTTCTTTGATTCAATTACTATTGAAACATTGACGCTATAAAACTGTTACTATTAAAAATATCAGAGAAAACTTATCCAAATTTATATCACTATGCTATACTTATGAATCGATCACATGTACCTTCCAGGAAGTTCTTTCAAAGCTCTTTCATATATCATGTTGATTTCTTTGGTTGGTGCAGTGCGTTTATGATTGACATAGCGTAGCCAACATTTAACAGAGTAGGGATTCCGTAAGATGTCTTCCTCGTAAGCCAAATCCTCATCTCTCTGTTATGACAATAAACGAGATATACCAAAAGTATACAAATTATAATTGGAGTACAATATGAACATATACATGGGCTCTCCGCCTGTTTAAAGTTTTGGCGCAGAGCATAAACCGGCGGCGCATTTTGTAAAGGGACATAAAATGAGAGGCACATCCCCGTTCAATCGGAAATTTAACAAATTGTTAAAAAACAGCGACTTCGAGCAAAAGACTAAAACAGCTAATAAATCGTTTCAAAAACGCTGCCAAACATCTCCGATAAAGGGCAGAACGATTTCAATCATATTTTGACGTTATTTGTGAAATTTTTTGCAAATTTACATTCTGACTGAAATTGAATACATTATTTATATACATGCATTTTATGTCGACTGGTGTGTTTTTGAAACGGAGCGAGTGGAGTTTCTTAACATAGCGCACATTCGAGAAAAACCTTTTTGCTCCTGTTCGCCGGATAGCAATCCTCAATATATTGACGGCTTTCCGCAAATTTTTTTCAATGCGTAATGAAGCGTAGTTGTGGACCTAGCTTTTCTTGCCTTCCTAAATTTCACAAAGCCGAAACGAATGGGAAACTTTTTGATTTTGGCCATTTGGGTCAGCCAACATTTTAAACTTTTATAACTGAGCCAGAGGCATCGAATCAAAAAGCGCGAACCATGCAAATTTTCGTCTAGAGCTACACATTTGTTCTTACGAATTTTTTATCAAACCCGTGATTTTCGAGTTATGAGCTAACGCTTAAAAATACCAACAAAAAGTGAAATTTTCAAAATTTTAATATGGTATTATAAGGTTATTTAACCCGATAAACACGGTTGTTTCATTGCTTTAACACCATAATTGCTGCGTTGTCAGCCCTCTTGGAAGGCGCTGGAGCAAAATTTGGTAAAGTTTGGCACCAACCAAATTTTGCCATATTTTAAACATAGATAAAATGCAGATCATTAGAATGTGTCTGTAAGTTCTCGAAGTTACTGAATACGATAAAATCCATTGAATTTGTGTGGTATGCATCTAATAAATTAAGCCTTGGGGCCCTACAACGTAGAAATCACTCAAAAAAATTAGTGTTCATTTTAGATTTAAAAATTTCAATCTTTCTCCTTTTTGATCATTGCAATTTTCTTCTTTTTGGTCATTGCAAAAAAATACAGCCGGCGTAAATTTCTATCGTAGGACTTAAAGGACATGCATTTGGAACGACGAAATGGTTGATTGCGCAAAGTAGCCATAGTCGCTCCGTTTCTTTTCGATTTGCAAGTTACTAGTTACTGGGAAAGCAATTATAAGGAAATAGCAAGAAGCATTGAAACCGCGCAAAATTTCCGTGAGAGGAACCCGTTTTTACGCGGCGAGAAGCGACATATCAGATCTCCCATTCGCACTTGGAGATCCCAGTTACATAGCTACTTATTTAAAAATACACATTATATATCTACTCGAATGCAAAATATCAATATATATAATTTCTACCTTCGATAACTTTAAAACTTCATATCTGAGTGGCACATTTCATTCAGGAATTTCTAAAAAGTGCGAATTTCGATACTACGATCATTTCGAAATCTGTGAACGCTTACGATAATCCGAAATCACAAAAATCTACATGTTTTTCCTCTTTTGTTTAAAAACACTGTATAATTAGCTAGGCATAAATTTGCGTGATACATGCATGATTTCCACCAAGCTCTTTCCAAAAAAATTTAATTCCAATCAGATGGATAAATCTACTGGCTGCTTCGAAGACCTTATAAGCATGTCCTCTACTTGGTTGCTATCTACATATTAGGGTTGTACCGGATATCCGGTATCCGGCCGGATAAGGCATATCCGGTATTCGGCCGGATATTTTCTAATATCCGGCCGGATACTGGATATTTGCAAAAGACAGCAAAGTGAAAGTTTGGTTTTATGAAACACCGAACGAATGGCAGCATGGAGCTTCTTTCTGAATGCATATATATGCAGCATCATGCTTGCTGGACTACGTTTGAGAAAGGTCATTGGAGACACACAAGCTTGCGGCTTGGTCATTCATAGAAGTACCAAGAACGCACAAGTACATCGGTGTGTTTGATGACACCAGAAATTTGTCGATCTCTGTTGGTTCAAACGGCCTTCCGACGTCTGACAGTTCGTCCCACCTCAAGAAGGTCACAGTTTTAACCCGTTCAGGTTCCCAAAGCGCGTCACGGCCGACTTGCTGCTCCCGTCACACAAAGTCACACTGACAAGAATATCCCATTGAAGCCCGGAGAAGGTGTCGATGTCTGTATCGGTTGAATACAGAGCAAGAGCGCGTTTCTGCTCCTGTAGGCTGTCGAGCATGTAGTACGTGGAATTCCAACGCGTCTGAACATCTTGCACAAATTTCTTCACTGGCATTTCCAGCTGCTTCTGTATTTCGGATAGTTTGTTGCAGGCCTTGGCAGAATGACTGAAATGCCCCACAATTTTCCGGCCCACGGCAATAATGTCCGAAACGACTCGTTGGGACTTTATTGCGTCATTTACACATAACTGTAGTGTGTGCGCAGCGCAGGGGACCTGCGTGTGCTCCATCACACTGATTGCCTTGACGATGTTTGGCCTGTTATCCGTCACGAAGCACACACATTGCGTGATATCCCACTCAGCCATCATTGCGGTAATGCTTTGCGCAATCCTGTCAGCACTATGTCCTCCGGGAAAATGGGGGGTATGCAGTACTATGCTGATTTGCCTGAATTCGACCGATATTACGTGTGCTGTAAGGCTAATGAAAGCGTCGTTGTTGACGCTGGATGTCCAGATGTCGGATGTGAAACTGATGCTATCACAGCTACCCAGCAAGCTTCTAATCTTTGCCGTCACTTTGTCGTGAATTTTGGGGATAACGGTTTCGCTGAAACATGTTCGGCTTGGTATACTGTATCGCGGCTCAAGCAGCTGCAGCAGCCGGCCAAACCCAATATCTTCCACCATCGCAATTGGCTGACAGTCGCCGGCTATCATCTCCCCAATTCGCACATGAATCTGTTGTGCTTTTTCACTGTCGATGTCCCACTTCTTCACCCGGTAAGCCATCTGCTCCAGTGTTTGCTGCTTTTTCTCTTTCACAGTGATCGAGCTCGGCCGCTCTTTATCATCCTGGCGCTCTCTCGCTGCGTCTTTTGACTGAGTCTCGAATTCAGCTGACACCGCGGGATGCTGCTTCAAATGATTTCTGAGTCCACTTGTTCCGAAATCTTTGGGTGTCTTCCCACCCCTGGAGATATATTTCCCGCAGGTGTTGCATTTCGCATGAATATCGGTAGGATTATTTTGCTACCGTAAAATATTTCCAAATCACAGATGCACTGGACATCGCAATGCTAGTCAGATAAACTCTAAATTCTAAAACAAATGGCGAGATAATAGTGTACGTCGGTCTTATTTCTATTTTTCTATGATAGATGACAGTTGCACCAGATATCCGGTAACCGGGATCCGGTTATCCGGCCGGATATTGGGAACCGAATATCCGGTATCCGGTACAACCCTACTACATATATATCAACGGTTCATCTGACAGCAGTAAGGTTAAGGAGTTTTGTCAAGGCACGCCCAAAAATGTACTAATATGCACAAAGGCCCAATCCATTAAGAACCAAGAGAAGATTGCAATGAACAACACCTGGTTTCCCACAAGGAGGAGAACTATCTCTTAGTTTGGCTCATGATGGTTGAGGACGTATTGAAAGTTTGTTTTTGTATGTGTAATGTTTTTAAACATCAATTATATACCACTATTTCTAATGCTAAAACGTCGTTTTGTAGCCTGACAAGACATGCACTGCGGTAAAACTACATGCAAATAAGGAAATATTTAGTATTTCTAAGCAAAATTTATTCCTCCATTTTGAAATTTCTCCCGAGAACATGCCCTCACCGACTTACCTCGTACTTTCCGGAGTTCTGTGGATAGGTCATATATCTACGCTTCAATAGGAAAAAATTTACGATATGGTTCGCCCAAGAAAGGTTGTGTGCCTTTTCCACTGTAGATACTAGACTATAGAATACACTTGTTGATCAACTAAAGTATTTAAGCATTTATTTCAAACCAGGAACTTAGACTAATTAAATTTCAGGTCGCACTAAAATCATGATATTTATAAAAAGTACGTACGCACTCATGCTATTGCGATTTACAAAACCACTATTGCTAAATTGTTGATTCAAAATTTCACAACTGTATAACACAACCATCATTGTAAAAGCAAGCTATGCTGCGCTTGCCTTGAGGCATACCGCTCATTAACCTGTTTATTGAGCGGAGCGACGCGATACCGAGCGAAGCGTTTTTATTTTCTGTCTGTGACCAAAAAAGTCGATGTCCGTTCGTGCGTTCGTCGCGATGAATCTCCAGAACCACTGAACCGATTTCAAAAAACTTTTTTGTTTTATAGCTTAACATCTGTGAATGTGCACCTGATATATGGGGTTTCAAAATTTTGATAATGAATTAGCTATAAGCTAATTAGTTGCTTGTAATCAGTTAATTAAGACACTTTTGGTTATATCTCGCTAAGTTTTGTTTTGACCAATATAGGGGTTACGTGGTCAAAAAATGCAAATATGATACTTTTAGACTCATATGATCATTATCTTGCTAATTAATAAATTATGCTAATTGGATTAAGTTAGAATTAAGAATTAGAAAGTTGTGTTCAATTTTGAAATAAATGGTAGAGTTTATGTTTCAAAAGAACATTATAACAGTATCGAAGCTCGACAGCAGTGAGATGTTTGAAACATAAATAAACGCAATCCTGAAAGGACTTGCAGAGTGGTTCATAATGACAACCCCTCGCTCCGCTCAAAAATATGTAGTTCCACTACGGCTTGTTCAAATTATCTAGTGCACAGTGGACTACATAAGCTGTAAGAACGTGCTAGCGCTAGCTATGGGTAGACTAACTCTACTATGAAATAGCGACAACTGAACTGGAGGGGGAAAAGCCCTATACGGATAAGGAAAACAAAACCTGTATAGGAAAAGTATTTTATTGGAAAAATGCTATTTCGATTAGTGAAATAATATACTTTTCGAAAAACGTTTTCAAGGAGAAATGTTTCTTCTCGCCATGCATGCAGTCGCTAAAATAACCACAGAAGCTTATTTGGGAAACCCCTGTTCTTTCCCTTTTGTCACATTAGACTTTGTGAAACGAGATGAGTAATAACCGCTATTTAATAATGCATTCAGTCGCTAAGATGGCCCTGGACTATGTTACGTGAAACGCCTGTTGTTTCCCTTATGTCACAACTATTATTAAATTTTATCAATCGAGGTGAGTAATAAGCACCATTTAATAATGCACCCTGGACTAGATTATGAAACATCTGTTTATTGTTTTTTATAAATTAGTTGATTTTGGGTAATAATCCTTTTGAATTCAGTCGCTAAATTACCATGGACAAGTTAAGTGAGATCCCTGTAGGGCCATTTCACGCTACGATGACGTTTTGCCCCACAAAAAATGACTAATGACTTTTTTGGCTCCGATTATCTTCATTTTTACACCCTATGACCAAAAAACATCAAGGATCCGTAATTTGAGGTAATTATAGTAAATTTTTTAACCCTTTTTATGCTATGGCTTCCCAAATACCACCCCCCTGCTGCTCCGCAAGGTACCATAAAATGGCCTCTGGTATGCTCCAGGTTGCATCTATCCTCGATTTTGTGATCGTATCTCGTGCAGCCCGTCAGCGCGGTCAAAATGACGTTATGCGGAACTCCGTATATCAAAAACTAAGCTTTTTATGCCTATTCTTGGGTAAATTTAACACTTTTAAAACACGGGGGTGCCGATTTATACCGGTTATTAAATGGAAACGAAGCGGCCATACACGGTAGCTATTTATATCGATAGTTTAGCCTGGGGGAAGTGTTATGCAAAAAAATTCAAAACATACCCTTTGCCAGATATGTTAGAATACCGGAAGTAGCTTGTGGTCGGGGGGGGGGTAAAATTTGGCGGGGTGGGGGGGGTAAAAATGTGAAATGGCCAATTCGACCGTGTTTAACCAGCATAGTTAAATTGAAAACGGTATGTAAGATATTCTATACCACAATTTCCACTATGAGGGTACAAAATAGCAGCCCATATCAACTGCCAGTGTACATGCTGAGGCCATGGTCGGGGGGGCGGGTAAAACTGGGGTTCATGCCATATCGACAGCTGTCACTCTCCATGATTGGAGTAGATTTGAAAATCGTGCAATTAAAAATGTTGTATAGACCTGACTAATCCTGCATAGAAAAGAATTTGGGCCATAACTTCGAACACGGAGCCACGACACTACCCGAAAAAAAGAGGTCGTAAAATTAGTCATTACGATTTTTGTAATTTGGGACTTATGTGGATGTCCAGCCTCTTACGGCGTGCGTGAAGCCGAAATTTTTTTTGTTTGAACTAGCTAACTAATGACGCTTCCTAGCGCAAATAACATTTTTACCAGTTCCCTGCACGTTTACGTGCTACTGGCCAAAATATCCCGTTTTACCCCCCCCCCCGACCAAAAGGTCATCGTAGCGTGAAATGACCCTGTAACTGATTCATAATTTTCGTTACATTGAAAATATACATAATATATATATATATGTTATAACACGACGCTACTAACAGTGTTTAGTTTTCTTTTATAAAATGAAAAAACAGGCGTTTGGCGCTAATACGCGGCGATCGATACATTGTCAGCTAAATAGTTGCCCACATTTTTTATTTTTCGTTAATTGTCCAATAACACTAAAATATATCAAACAGACACTTTTACGCGCTTAAACCAAAAATCAAGAAAACCATGATTACTAGACGTCAGCCAAAGTCGCTGTTATCCTGACAACATCCATTTTTCATTAGTGTATCACTTTACGTGGCATAGGATACACAAATTCGGTCCTAAAACACCAAAATGGCTCAAACTGACACCCTGGGCTCTAGAATCTTCTCCTAAAATCCAACAACACCAAAATGGATTAGGCAGACACTTTTACGTACTGAAATCAGAAATGAAACGACCGATGGTTACTATACCGTCAGCCAAAGTCGCTGTTCCCCCTGAAAACAGCCATTTTTCGCTAATGCGTTACCTGACATGACATAGGATACATAAATTCGGTCCTAACGCACCAAAATTGCTCAAACTGACACTTTAAATCCTAAAAAAATCTTTTCCCGATCTGTGATTATTATATCGTAAGAAAAATTCGCAATTTTGACGGTGTGGAGCAACTATTTCGCACTTATGTGTATCACTTTAGGTAACATAGTATTAATACAAACGGTGTCAAAACACCAAAATGACCGCAACTGCCATTTTAATTCCGAAATTAAGCAAATTTGACACCAAAACGATTTTTTGACAAAAAATGAGAGCAATAACGTGGGCCATACTCAGTTTACACACAAAAAGTATTCATTTTTCGCAATGTGGAATACGATGTGTGACATGTTATAATAGTAAAACTATCAAAGCATTCAAAAGAGTAGTTCAAAAGGTTCCAAAGCCAATGTGAAGTTATTTTAACAAAATGGGAACATATATTATTATAAATAAGTCAACCATTTCGGTATTACCTTCAAACCTAATATAATTATGCATTGAAACAAGACGGAAAAAGCTAATGACACACCTTTTCATTTTGGTCTCACAATAATAATTCATAACGTTATATACTTCAAAAAATAACGTTATATACAGCTTACAGCATAAATGGTCAAAATAGTAAGAAAAACATAAAAAAGTCGCCACAAGACTATTCCTGAACGATACTTGCAAATTACAAACCTTTTAAAAAGTTTCTTGGCTAGGCTATATAATATTTAATTTCATAATGCACAAAGTACATCAAGAAAAAACGAGCTAAGTCACAGTAGGGCACGAAAAAATGGGCAGTCAATTTTTGTAGTATTTTGACTTTTTTTTGATTGACCTAGATAACGAAGCAAAGGAGCTATTGAGATAAATATTTTTATGAAATGACCGTCAATAAGTAGCCTTTACAGGGTTATTTTGTTGTGTTTTTCTTAGTGCAAAAACACAATGAAATTTCAAAAAACACACCTACATTTAAAAAAACACAAAATTAACATTGTGTAAATATATAATGCATGCATTAATATAAAATTGCTAGTACCCGGTTAATTATCATTGATTGACCTTCCCTGTAACGCTAAAACAGGGTATTTGGGTATTTGCGGGTTAATTAAAAAACACAGGTAAATATCAAAAAACACACATTTTAACACAGCATGAATTTTAAAAAACCTGGTAACTTGGTAACCTAGAACATGGAAACCACACATTTTGCTATATCTAGAACAGTGACAGCGAAATGCAACGAGGTTATTGAAAAAACGAAATTTTTTAACAAAAATTTTGAATCGAATAACAAAGCTATGAAATAAATTAAAAAAACGCCGCCAAAAGTTGTATGAACTAACCAAGCCCGAATTTGCGATATCTTCCTATGTTTTTGCAATACCAAAACCGGTTTTTTAAAACAGGTTCTGAGACCGTTTCGCGCTTTATAGAGATGATATCGAAAAATATAATCAGATCTTCGTTTTACATAGTTGAACATAGATGATAGTTGAACATCACAACGCACCCAAACTTCTTTACTAATACTGACCTATAACGAACGTGCTGGGAAAAATAAAATATGAAAAAGACGGAAAGACCATGAGCCATTTTATTTTTGGATCCATCACATCCGCAAAATTTGACCCCATGCAATTATATATAGGGTCAAATTTGGTACGGAAACAATCCTCTCGACGAGATCTACCAAGGAAACATAACTTCAATTATGTATTTTCAAAAATACAATCCTGGCTCAAAAACAAGTTTTCGGAGATCACATGGACTAAAATACCATAATGGTGGGTTTGGTCGTCGGGAGCTCACACATAGGGGTTCCGCGGTTCACTCTGATAACCCTCGATTAACAATCACTGAAGACAGTTGAAAGCCACCTATCATGTATGACAGAAATCCTGACATAGCTATAACTAGCCATTTCACCAAGCCCTTATTTACTGATCGGTTATCTCATTAGTCAGCGATGTAATCATATGAAAGGCTACCTTTCCATGCTGAAACATCTCATTCTCAGAGAGAGACAGAGAGAATTTGTGATACAATATAAAAAACTTCACAAATGCATTGCTCTATTCTGCACACCCGATAGTGCAGTTATAAAATTTATCTTATGCATGACTCTCTGGGCTCTTCATTCGCTGGACATTTTGCCAGGGGGCATGAACCAGGGCCCCCTGGTTTCGAACCTGGGGGCGCCCAATTTTACCAGAGGGAATTTGCCAAGAAAAATCCATTAAAAGTCGTGTCAGAAACACTGCCAAAAACTTTTTATGGAGAGAAAAAGCGATTTTCAAGCATTGCGAATTTTTTGGCTTCAGAACGGAATTTTAGTACAAATTTTTTGTACTTTGGACAGATTGGAAACAAAAAAATCTCCAAAAGACGGTGATCCGGAGGGAGCCCAAAATTTTGCCATGGGGCATGAACCGGGGGGCACCTGTTCTGAACCAGGGAAAACCGAAAAAATGCCAAGGGCCCCTACCCCCCCCCAAATTGGAGAGCCCAGACTATGACGTTATATATGCAACTAATTTTCACCAAGATAGCATATATATACTAGTAACTCACAGAGCGAGATTAAGCGGAGCGAGTGTGGCTACTCTGCCCATATTGACGATTTCATCGTTCCAAATTCACTTAAAGTCCGCTTAAGGCTAAATTCAGAACTTACGCAGGGTGTTGATATCTTCGCGATGAAGGTCTACCTCCCCCGGCAAAATTCTAACTATTTTGACCAAAATTGCAAAAGAAGCTAAATTCTATGTAAGTTTGAAGCTCTATAATAGCAATAAGCCGGCAATACTTCCATTATATTGCTCCGGTCATTTAGTCATATATGAAAACCGAACAACTCTTCATTTCTTCTTTCAATGACCAAAATTACAAAAACTTTTCGAATATAAAAATCACAAATTTAAAGAAAAGTTATAATTTGAAGTGAATTTACGTAGTAGTACATAGCATTACTTACCTTATTTGATGCATACCACTCAAATATAGCCACTTTTAACGTATTTAGCAATGCCGAAAACCTATAGACACATTCGATTGACCTACGGACATCTAAATTGAAAAAGTGGCGCATTTGACTAGTTTTGGTGCCAAAATTTGTCAAATTTTGCTTCGGCACTGCCCAATAGGTTAATAATGCAGCCAATATGGTATTAAAACAATGAAACCAATTTATTTAACGAGTTAAATAACCTTATAATACCACAGTTCACCCCCAACAAGCAAAAATTTATAAATTTTCACTTTGGGGTATATATTTTTTAAACTTTTGCTTATAGCTCGAACACGTCAACTCTGACAAAAATGCATAAAAGCGAAGTTGTAGCACTCGGTGAGAGGATTCTGGGTGTTGGTCAGTCGCTGCGACGCCTCTATCTGGAGATGTAGGTCGTCAAAGATGGATAAAAATATGGCCAAAATTCAAAAAATGTGACCTTTGTCCCGTTTGGGTCCATTTTGAACCCGACAACGTAGTCGGAGGGCTGAGCAGATTGAATCAGAGATATAATAACAAATCATGGAAATCCATGCGTCCGGTGATGAGTTAGGATCTCCACGCACAAACAAAAAGAAATTTTTCAATTTTGCCGCTAACGAAGCTATAGGACGAAACTCTACTCGCTCCGTTTCAACAAGTTAGATTTGCTGTAGAATGAAATGTTCATACAAAGATAATTAAAATTTGATGCCGACTCAGTTTCGGATGCCAAATAAGAATGGCTCAGCTTTAAATTAGCATTAATGGATGTGAAAAATATTCTTTACAAAGCCGAGACAGAATTAACCGGAACCACTATTCACAATCAGAACGACCTAACTCAAAATTTTTGAATTGAATATACATTCACAATTTTCAAAATCAATGAGTTCCGTCAATGAAGCAAGAATTATTAGAGCGACGAACCATTTAATACGTTATATCCTTTGAACAGGGAATAACCGGAACCGAAATTTACCGGAACCGGAACCAGTAACCGGAACCGTCCATTTAAACCGGATCCGGAACCGGAACCGGAACCTGGTCTTCGAAATTTATATATAGTAAAACAGATGATGGAAGAAATGAAGGTATAGTGGATTTAAAATGCATTAAAAATAACTTTTACATTAAATTTAATATATTGCGATGG